>OX243816.1:46259199-46266699 GCA_945859605.1 Lumbricus rubellus
AACTTGTAGCTCCGCCTTGAATCTCCCAAGTGTAGGAATTCCAATCGTGCTACCCGGACCTACCCGGACTTATGTCCGCCTAGTATTATAAGGACCCCAGGGTCAATAGGTGCACCAAGCGTAGCGGTCCCCGGACTTAAGTCTCCTCTAGTCTTATGCACCCCGGACTTAGGTCCGCCTGGTATTATAGAAGACCCAAGGTTGTTGAGTGCACTAGGTATAATGGTCCCCGGACTTAGGTCCCCTCTAGTCTTATGCACCCCGGACTTAGGTCCGCCTGGTATTATAGAAGACCCAAGGTCGTTGAGTGCACTAGGTACAATGCTCACCGGACTTAAGTCCTCCCTGGTCTTAGGTACCCCGGACTTAAGTCCCCCTGCTGAAGGGTATAAATAAGGCTCGCAAAGAGCGCCATTAGCTCAGTTACTTTTCGTCTGCCGCCGAAGGCACACGCGGTGCTCGTGGTAGTTTAGTGCAGCTCAGACTGTGGTTGATAGTGGTCGAGGGTCTAGAGGACCTCGCGTGTGTTTTAGTTTAGTTCGTTGTACTGTTGGTTGCCCACGAAGGCACTTAGTTCTGTTCTATCGAAGTTGATTCAGTTTATGGTGTGAAACAAGAAACATTAACTTTCCGTGTCGTCCTCAGTATTTCTTCGTCGCTTCATCGCGTCTAGCTAGTTGGAAAGACCTCTGCCAAACCGGAGAGGCGGGACCTTTGCACGCGTGACCTCATCAACATCTCCTTCTCTCGACATCCTGGTAGACGAAGAGGCGGGGTGGTTGCGAACTGTCACGACGACGGCCCTCAGTTTTGTCACATTAGTAATTATTAGAAGCAAAGATATCTTTTTGGGAAGTTAGCCTACTAATTGCATCAATATTCGTGCAGATGAAGGGCCAACTGATTTCGAAAGTAAGACTATTAGGGTTGAGCGCGTGCTTTAAGTACATGTAATTGCCAAGAAGTTGAGTTTGATAGCCTAATATATAGGCTAGTTATACGAAATTGAGTTTCAGATCAGAATATTACGGCTATCATAATATTACTATGAGATTGTTCTTACTCAACCGGGTGCAAATTTCTTCGTTAAAAAACTTTCGCAATATCTTTCGAAGTGATCTCTATTAATAGCAATCTTTCGTGAACAGGAGTTAGGCCTATGTGACGTAGCAAAAACGTCATATTCAACGTCAGATTTCTCGGCGAAATGCGGTTGTTTTGGATAATTCAGGATAAAACTCTAATTATAAATGTCGGTTTATTTTGAAAATATTTCACAGTAACTTTGAGTGCGAGGATGCGATCGAATTTTACTTTCCACCGATTTGTATTTCTGCTCATCGGTTTATCGCCGATAAACGTTTTTTGCGATCAGACACCGTTGAAAATCGTTATGCTATACGACCAGAGTAAGTATAACGACACGATCGGTCCGGCATTTTCTATTGCATTCAGGCAGGCAGAGGAAGCGTTGAAATACCCTCTTGAGAAGCACGTTATGGACACGATGAGCTTGGAAACTATGGTCACGCGAGTTTATTTCCAGGCCGAGAAAGACTGGCAACCGCATTTGTACATTGGCGAGAAGGACAGCATTGTGGTCCGGACCATGGCCACCCTTGCCGCCTCGAAAAACCGCATGTACGTTTCGCTTGGGGGCAGTGTTGAACAATTTGCCATGGATATACCGTCATTTCCAACTTTCTCATCTTCAGGACGTGGCACGCATTTGTTGGCGGAGCTGGTACCAGAGGTCATGAAGAAGTACTCTTGGACGAGAGCCGCGGTGGTAAGCGCCTTGGCGGAAATATACACACTGCAAGCGGGCGCCGTTCAGGACGCCTTAAAGTCTAAAGGTATGAAGTTCTTCCCGTATTCGCACGCTGAGAGTAACGGGACAGAAGAAGACTTTAATCCGAGAAAGAATTCCATCAGCATTATGTTCAATCATTTGAAGGACCGAGCATGTTGTGAGTCAGCAATAGAATATTTGAGAAGACGTCCATGATGATGATGATGATGGTGGTGGTGGTGGTGATGGTGGTGGTGGTGGTGGTGGTGGTGGTGGTGGTGGTGGTGGCGGCGGCGGCGGCGGCGGCGGCGGCGGCGGCGGTGGTGGTGGTGGTGGTGGTTAGATATTGATAGAACTACACAGAGATAAGACTTATAGTCATCCTAATCTTTTCTATTGTTCCCTATCACCTAGCAATCTGTTAAATTTCTGTATTGATTTGCAAACAATCTCCCGGTTAAGGTCACATTGCCGATGATATCACATCGTGGGCAATATTACATTTAGATATCACATCATGGATGAACAATATCAATATCACACACTGCACGTGTCATAAAACTTGCCTCGCTATTAATTTTTCTGGATAAGTGGATCATGGATTCATGATGCTCTTGCGAAGATCAATTAAATTGAAAATCGTGTTATACATATGAAAATAAAGAGCTGTGGTCTTTCTATTTTAGTTATTGTTTTACTTATGCTTCCGAAAGAAGCAAAATTGCTCCTGAAATATGCAGCAGAGATCGGATTGATGAATGGCGACTACGCCTTCCTTGTTCCTGCTGTTGTCGAAGAATTGGGGACTACTATTGATGGTTCGTATGGATAGCCAATACTCACTTGACATTTAATCATTAATAATTTCATCCAGGGATATCGTCTGATATCTATAATATCCAACAATTAGCAGCAGTTCAATTTGAATTCTTGATTTAGTATTTTATGCAGTAGAGCATATTATTCTAATTTATATTATATTATATTATTAGGTCTATAAAGCTTATTATTCTATTTTTTAAAATCATAATAATGTTACAATTATATTCATTATTGGCCACCAATACCCACCATAGAAACTTTGAAAATTATATAATTAGCCTACTCCTTATATATAACTTGTACAATTCCGACGCAGGATTTTTTTAGCATATTCTAAAACTGTGAATTGTAAGCCAAAATGTGATTTACAAGTGGTCGATTAATAAGAAAATTCGATTCTGTCATGTAATTATAATTATTCTAAATACTAACCAAGGATCTTCGGCCCCATCTATAATATTATTCCATGTGAATAGGCTACATAGTTGCACAAAAAACGGATAAAGCAGTACATTCGAACCGACTGACATTCACACAGTGAAGCACAAACTTTTCATCATTTGTGCAGTTGTGCACACTACCGAAATAAAGATTGTAGTAATTCTAGGACTGAATATCGCTCTGATAATTAATTAATTTCTCACTTTTAATCACGGTCGAGTGATTCCAATTTGCCTATGCACACTATGATTCTGATATCAATGCAGGCTACGAGAGTACTGAACGTAATTAGGATCTCAGAAACCGTTCAAGTGTTCATAATAGCACCATGGATTCTAGTCTATAGCCTACTATAAGTATGGTTCGCCATTGAATGAACTGCTATTATAAGCGCTTGCTTTGCGTTGACGAGCATTTCTTACGCACCTACTGACTGACTGACTGACTGACTGACTGACTGACTGACTGACTGACTTGCTTACTTACTCGCTTGCTTGCTTACTTACTTACTTACTACTTGTTTAAGTTTCCTGCTTCTCTTGGCATCGTCGCATTTCGATCAGTAGTAATTGCCATAACTGTTTACGTCGTCGCTGCAGACTTTGATGGTTTGAACGGTGTGCTGAGCGTTGACCGACCCGTCGACACGGATTCGGAGGAATGGCGCAATTTTGTGTCTGAAGTTGAGAAAGAAAACCATAAAACTGCAGCAGCACCAACCAGCTCCACTTCAAGCAGCAGCCGCAATGCAGAACAAATATCTGACCCAGTTCAAGTGCGTATAAAAAGTTCTATACTGTCCAGTTCATGTAGACTTAGGAAGCCTTAAGATGGTCAAAGGGCCCGTTGCTGGTCTGCCTAGCGGCCCCCAATTTCTCTCATCAGCCGTGCACATTCGTATTATACGGCTAAGGAAATAAGCTAAGAAAAATTTAATAGGCTAAGGAGCCTTGGGGAGCAGACCAGCCACGGCCCCTAGACTATCTTAAGGTTTAATGCAAAAACGCCTTTCGCAATAAAGTCTAATCAGTATTCATTCATTCGTTTATTCATTTATTTATTCATTCATTCGGACATTTATATAGCGCTCCTTCAAGTAAAAAAACTACTCAGAGGCGCTCCCGACTCCAGCGCTCCCCAAAAGAGCAGTTTTAAGTTTAGTAAGGAACGATCCTGGTAGAGTCACAGGGTGTAGGCGTAGCTAAAAAGAAAAGCCATTATAGACCACTGGACCAACCACAGAAAATGCTCGATTCTTCATGGTAGCAGTACGAGCAAAAGAAACCAAGAGGACTCCCTTATCAGCAGAGCGTAGCTGACGACGTCCTTGGATACCCAATGTAAGGCTGTATAGCTCTCGGATGTAAATTGGGGCGAAGCCCTGACAACATCGCCAAACTAATGCAGCTACCCTGAATTCAATACGCTGGCGAATAGGGAGCCAGTGAAGTATCTCAAGCATGTAGTTTGAGACATGGCCAAATTTAAGGATTTTCCCATTTAGGCGTGCAGCAGGAGATCCTGCGTGGCCGAGTGGGTTGTAGCCCGCTCGGCACGCCGGCGGCCCGGGTTCGATTCCCGTTCAGAGATTAATTTATCGGATCTTTACTGCGGGTGGCTCGGTCGCAATATAAACGTGGAGTGAGAGATTGTACTCTGCCTCCGATTGTAAAGGCCCTTCGGTCATACACGGTCGTTAAACTAGGCCTACTTTCAAGGCGTGCAGCAGAGTGCAACACCCGGTCAAGAGAAGTCAATCTGCTGGATGGGAGGCCAAAGTAGAGCGAAGAGCAATAGTCAATGCGAGATGTAACGAAGGAATGAACTAAAGTAAGAGTAGCAACAGACGTAAGAGAACCGATGACAGTGCGAAGCTGGCGCAGCTGATAATAGCAGTCTCGAGCAAGACGATGAAGTTGAGGAGCAAAAGTGAGTTCTTGGTCAAGTTGGACACCGAGGTCATGAACCGTGGTTGCAAAGACAAAGCTAGGAAATTCAGATGCAAAAGAAAAGAGATCAAGCTTGGCAAGCTGCTGTTGTGTGCCCAACCAAATAAATTTTGTCTTAGTTGGGTTCAAGCGTAGTCTATTGGATGACATCCAAGCTTCTAGACTCTAGAGCATCCAAAATCCCGCTCATTGTCCGAACCATTAGAAGGGAGGCAATGGGTGTAAGCCTGGACGTAGTCAGCACACTGTTGACCCGAAACCGCATGAGCCGTTAGGAGTGTGGCAAGACCTGAGGTGTAGATAATATAAAGTATGGGACCAAGGACTGAACCCTGGGGTAGACCATATATGGTGCAGGCACCCACGAGGACCTAGAAGAACCATGGACCACACAGAGAGAACGTTCATGAAGAAATGTATGTATGCAAACTATTATGGATGTAGGCATACATGCATACTTAAAATGTATCAATGCATTTATTAATATATACACGCGTACATAATACTTATATGTATATGAATATATAATTATATAGACTGTGTCCGGAAAAATTCCAAGGCTCTAATATATGAATGAAAAACCTATAGTAGATAATAATCAATTAGAAAATTTCATACCTCCATATCTTTGGCCTCCAAACAGTCCGGACTTAAATCATGTAGATTATAAAATTTGGGGAGTAATGCAGGAGAAAGTATACAAGACAAAGGTCAGAAACATCGAAGAACTCCGCCAGCGAATTGTTAATGCTTGGGATGAACTTGATCAACTGGTCGTCGATGCTGCTGTTAGTCAGTGGCGTGTACGTCTCGAAGCATGCGTGGAAGCCAATGGTGGACATTTCGAACATAAATTATAGTTCCATAATATTTCAGGATTAAGCTGTTTCTGGAATTTTAAAAATCTATTAGTGTTTACTAATTATTTTTATATTTACCGTAAAGCCTTGGAATTTTTCCTGACACAGTGTATTTGTGTTTGCTTGCACGTGTTTGTGGGTGCGTGTTGGCAGGTGCAGGCCTATAGAGCTATGTTGTGTTGTATGCATGTATATACATTTGTATGTATGCATGTGTAGGTATGTGTGAATATATGTCTGTATGCAAACATGTTTGTATCTATAGTGTTCCCATAATAATGCGTTTGTGTGTGCATGCATGCGTGTGTTTTATGTATGCGTGCGTTGTGTGTGTGTGTGTGTGTGTATGTGCGTTCTAGCCTACCTCTTCTACTACCGTACCCATAAACGTACGAGACGGAGGTCCAGGGGGGGGGGCAAACGCCCCCAACTTTCGGGCAAGTGTGGTCTCGGGCAAACACAGATCCGAACGACTAAAAAAATGGTTGTGAACTTTCGGGGAAGTCTGGTTTTTCGGGAAAACACAGACCCGAACGACTAAAAAAGGTCGTCAACTTTTTGCCGAAATTTGTTTTCGGGCAGAAGTTCAATCTTTGCCCCCCCCCCCCACTGCTGAAAACTCCCGTACGCCTATGACCGTACCTATAGAGCTGATGCCTTTGCCACGGGAACTTACTATATACGAATGTTATTGAACTTTGTTCAAACTGTTGCTATCTTACATGTACATATTATATACCTATTCGCAGACTATCTTGCGTTTCCAGGCAGTCAAAGTAATGAGAAACTTGACCCATGCTTCTCCTTACCAATTTTCCTAGTTTCGATTAACTCGGTAGTCGGTTCTATATATAAAGCTGACCTTGCTCCTTTTCGCTCTTAATCCTCCGTAATATTAAACGACCTCCTCCCTCTCGATAAGGTTACCCATACAATGTTCAACCCAAGCCGCATGATCTAACCCTTCTGGAGTTGATGCCTTTGCTCAAATAAGTTTTATTATGAGAAAATTGTATTACTTTTCATAAATATATCTATTTTTTCTTCGGTTAACTACTGTGCGTTTGCCGATAGTCTAATAAAGTATATTCTCACTTACCTAAATAAATAATGAATATACTTACTTAGTTACTAATTTAGGCTACCTTTATATTCTTATCTACTGGTAATATTATTAAGCAATGCTTATTAGCCAGTGAAGCATATTATTTATAAAGCCTATAGCCATTTCCGTTGTAGTTGGCGGATCATAACATGGCTATGAAGTATGCTGGTCTCATGTACGACGCAGTAATGATGTGGGTTAAAGTGATGGAAAAGTTTCAAGTCGAAGGGCAGCAACTGGCCAGCGTATCACTCGATGGGGAAAAACTTGCAAAGGAGTTTCGAAAACTGCGAACGTACGGTGAGAGTATATAAATTATGAGAACCTTTGTCTGCTCATGATAATTATTTTGATTAAGGTACATGAGTCACGGTGGCCGGTTACTGGAGGGTGGCTAGAACTGTTCTCATTCATGAAAAGGTGGCGGCTGGAACTGTTCTGGTATAAAGGATCAAGGAAGGCAACTGGAACTGTTCTGGTATAAAGGATCAAGGAGGGTAACTGGAACTGTTCTGGTATAAAGGATCAAGG
>OX243816.1:46271699-46274199 GCA_945859605.1 Lumbricus rubellus
TTTATGGTCCAAATTCTAAATTACGAATAATATAAGTGCCTCACAATTGAAATGACGTAACGATGAGTCTCTTTGTCTGAATATCGACTATAAAAAGTCGATTGTTCATGATTGAAGTGACGTAACAAATACCTTATTCTCTAGATCAAAATTGCTTTAAATAGACGTATTTAATAACTAACGTGACGTAACATGGGCCTTCATTCTCTATGTCTGTAATTACTTATAGTAGATGTGTTTCATAATTGAAGTAACGTAGGTCTTTATTCTCCATATCTAAAATTGCTTAAAATGGACGTATTTAATAATTATAATTGAAGTGACGTAACAAAGGTCTTCATTTTCGATAGGCCCTTCTTTAAATTGCTTTTAACAAGCGTTCTTCAAATGGCGTGACAATAGGCATTTATTCCTTTAAAATAAGCTATCAGCAATAGTAATGTGACAATAGCAACAACGATAACTACACTATTAAATTTAATAATTAATTATATGTGATTAAATACCTGCATACGTTTACGCATTTGTACGCACAAATTAATAATACGTGGAATCAGTTCTAACCTACATGTACGTGCAGAAAATTGGATATAATTATTATTTGTGGCAATCTGCTCCGAAATCGGTATTAAGTCGGAAATTACACATCAGAGATATTATTTTAGGGAAATAGTATTTGGATTTTTGTAAAATAATTTTTTTAAAGTAAATTATTTGTTCATTTTTTAAGAAAAATAATAATTGTTTTACAAAAATCCAAATACTATTTCTTTAAAATTTAGGAAAATAGTATTTGGATTTTTGTAAAACAATTATTAAAAACGTTAATCATTTTTCTCAATTTTTAAAAGACAAGTTTTAAAGCCATTTTAATACTCTGAATATGCATACAATTTTTTAAAATTAAGTTAGTTAATTAATTAAGTAATTGGATCACTGTTTGCCTTACATCCTGGGTTATAATTAAGATAGAGCAATAAATTCTGTGTCATTTTGAAGCCTGAGACAAGACCTTTTAAATGATGTATGAAACTCAATATGTTGCAAAATCATCTTATTTACGGCGATTTTGGTGTGTGGCGCCACATTTAGGCTACACGCCTTTGTTCCGAGACTGTATGGCTGCACTCTCCTAATTTTTCAATGAATTGATCGTGTGAGATCCTTCAATAATGCTACTCGCTTTAATGAGTGCCATGGACCTTCTTACTGTCTGTCCATTTGTTACGTACACAGACGATTTGTGATCTTAAGTCCGGGACTTTTGCAGGTCAATTAATTTTTCGTCCCTTTTGTTTTACGGATCGTCGTAGCGAAAAAAGTCACTCAGTCCAAGAGGGATAACTTGGTAAAATGTAAATAAAATGTAAATTGGCTAGAAACAACATCGAGAATGATGCAGCCGGCTTTGCTTACTTTTTGCGCTGTTCAGAATCTTATCCTACTGAATACCCGGATGACGGTATATCTAAAAATAGACAAGCGACGTAGATCGCCTGCAATACTTAAGAAAAGACGATCTGTGATCGGCTGCCGCGTTGCGACTTCATAATTTATTGCTTTGAACAGTAATAATAGTCCCATGTAGAACTGTTATCTTTTACTGATTTAAGATTTTAAACCTGGCAGACATGCATTAAAGTAGTTGACTGTAATAGCAGGCTTGTGTGTATTAAACCAGAATTTGAGCCAGAGCAATAATTCGGAACAGACACAAGATAATATAGAAAACCATCGAGACAGTCTGTTGCCACGTGTCTCCAAACCAGTTGGAATATACAGGGTAAGACGATTCTGTTCTTCCGTGTTTCCTTCAACTCTTCATTCAGTCCTTCAGTCCTTTATTCATTCGGTTCATTTATGTAGCGCCGCCACTTCAAGGTGACTACCCATGGATAGGTTCTTCCAACCGACGCCATACCGAAAGAATCGTTTTCAACTGTTCGTGGAAAGTGCGAGCAGAACCAATACAGCTTAGGCAACAAGGTAGACAATTACAGAACCACTGAAAATGCGCTAGACTGTGCTTTTCTAGCCTGCTCATGCCCAAATATCCGTAGACCAAATTGTCACGCTCGGTTTATCATTCACAACTAATTTATAAATTATTGTGTGACAAATAGATGCATTATTGGTCCATATTATTTTCACTTGGAAGCTGCGCCTACTTCCCGGAACTCTTAGTACTGCATTCAAGTAAAACGTTCTCGTCATGTTGGAGTCGTGTGTGTCTCTGAGCAGGCCCTTTGAGAAGGTTCCAGCTACGTTTATGAATTAATGTTTCAATCAATCAATGTAATCAATGCTTTGCGCTCTACTGCTAACGGGGAGCTCCTGGCTTCTCGATTGTTGGTCCGTCCACTTGGAATGGACTTCCGCTTGTGCTGCGCTTACTACCACGAAATAATATGCCTGCTTTCTACCAATTGCTCAAGATCTTTTTCTTTAGCCGTGTCCGAACTGGCCGCGCCTCTGAGTAGGCTTCTTGACGGGGCGCTAT
>OX243816.1:46276699-46324199 GCA_945859605.1 Lumbricus rubellus
ATTGTAAATTTCCTGCCTTCCTTCTCGCTTTAGGGAATGGAATACCTGCATAGTACGCCAGTCGGAGCACACGGTCATCTGACGAGCTTAAACTGTGTCATTGACGAAAGATGGGTTTGCAAGATAACGGATTACGGACTGAAATTATTCAGATGCCTCGACAAACTCCGGAGACCATTGATTGGTATGTAATACTAGGCCTATGTATGCTTACAAAATATAATTGCATACAGTGTACACTATTGAATATTAACTAGGTATCGATTATAACCACAGTTTATAAATTTATAAATTCACCGACCTCTTTCAGCCTCCTCACATCGCCCACTCCGCTCTTCAAATAGATTTGATCTTTTAGTTCCTCCTACTAGAACGACTAGGGCTCAGTCCCGATCCTTTGCATCAATTGGCCCCTCTCTTTGGAATACTCTGTCTCCATCTACTCGGTCTCAACTTCTAACTGGTAATCCCTCCTCCTCATTTACTTTCCTCAAAACTTATTTCTTCTCTCGTGGCCTTGCGCACTGGGAGCGCCTCTGAACGGTTCACCCTAGTAGAGGTGCTTTATAAGTGTTGTAATACGATACGATACGATTGTATCCTTTATGGTCAGCCAACTACACTGTTTTCTTCTCTCTGCCCGTATCCAATAAAAAAGTCCTTACTCTGGTCCGCAAGTCTAAACTGGGTTTTGCGTGGCAATAATATCTCAAGAATCTCATTTGTTCTCTTCTTTCTGTAAGCTTACCTTCTCATCGACCCATTTTGTTACTTGAACACGTCTGACTTGTTTGTTCAACAAGCTAGGACCACTAAGCTTACTGATCAAGCTCGATCCTTTGCCATCGTTCGGCCCTCCTCATGAAAATTAATTCCCTATAATGGGCCTATAATTGTTACGTAGACACCTCTTTCTAGATATGCTTTGGACGGCGCCGGAAATTCTGCGCAAGAAAGATGGCGAAACGGTAAAGTTTATTGGAACGAAACCGAGCGATGTGTACGCTTTCGGTATCATCATAGCTGAACTACTGACCAGAGAGTTTCCATATCAAGGTGTAGTTCGACATGGGAATTTGGAAGGTACGCATTTAGTATCAATAGCAATAATATTATTTTACTATTGATTTTTCTCTCGCCTCAAATCCTGCCTTTTCTCTCGAAGGTCGATCTCACTGGGAGCACTTCTGACATGTTTTTGCCGAGAAAAGCGCTTTATAATTGGTCAAAAACATAGCAATACACAATACACCGGCGCTAATGTGGACCTTACCGCAGGGCTGTTTTTAAGGAATTTTTAGAACTGCACAACTCCTTTCCTTTCCCATCCTCCATGGCAAATTACTCCGAATCAGAGGAAAATGGCCTTTTTCAGCCAGTTTTAACTGCAGAGAAGTGCTTTTACAACTCCACAAATCCATTTACAACTGCACATTTTGTGTACAACTGCACGTTAAAAAAGCCCTGCCTTACCGATCAAGGCTGGAACTACTTTCTTTCGATTGAGCGTCCGTGAATATTGAGCAAGCTGGTTACCGCGACTTAGCTTCTGTCGGCGCTTTAGAAGCTCCGTTTTTACGGCGACGATTACTCTGTCGTAGAACTATTTGCCAAGATCAAGCTGAACCTTGAGCCACCGTTTCGTCCCACCCTGCCGGCCGCTGAGGAACATCTGTCAGGCGAGTGGATCGATCTTGCGAAACGATGCTGGCAGACGACGGCGATTAAAAGACCGACTTTCAAAACGATCAGGTCATCGCTAACGGAGACGTATAGCGGAAAGTAAGTTATTATAGTTTACTCGAATTATTGTACGATTAACTATGACCATCAATTTATTTGGCCAAAAGTGTTTGCAAGGCAACGTAATTTTATATCGCCGTATATTAAGAACAAGTAATTTGTTGGTTACATAGGGGAGCCCATATGAGGGACTGCAGAGTCCCGCTTGCTAGGAACACTCATTTGCGTAATCTGGTGATGTACAGGGTGGCTCAAAAAAATGTACCACCGGATATAATGCGATATCTTCGCAACCGATTGAACTTTTTCTGCGAAAAATTGCCAATTTGCAGGGGAATGAATTTCCAACAATCCCTGAAAGTTTCACTTTAAACTTTTCATGTTTGCAAAAGTTACAGCTGTTCAAACTTAAAATTTGGTTTTTTCAAATTTTCGCGGAAAATGAACGTCACTTGTAGATTTCCATGTCAAATGATATCACTTTTCACTACGACCTCAGAATTTCGTTTTGCAATTTATTGTAAGGTGTAATGAGTGTCCACTCCCTGCCTTAGCACAAGCTCAACTTCTTTTTGTGAAGCTCAGTATGGCCTTGTTGGTTGGGTCCTGCGGCAACTGACCCCCCCCCCCCCCCATTAGCAGCAAGACTTGCTTCAGCTGGCCAATGTTCTCCAACTTGGGATGAAATTTTCTTGCAGCGTTCCAGAATAGCGCACCAGACGTGATAAGCAAGAGGGCTAAGGTCTGGCGAGTTTGTTAGTCATCTTTGCCAATGCATTTACTTCAGTTGATGGCAATAAGGTAGCGCCATCATAATCAAACTTGCTGTGCGAGCAAGCAGGCGCACCGTCCTGCTAGAAAATAAAACCAGATGTTAGAGCATGCCTGGTCTTCAATGAGTCTGGGTAAGAGAGTTCAAAGATGAGTTTGACATCTAACCTACTGAATGGGATTAAATGCAGTCTTTTCTTGCAGCCGTAACACACGTCATCATACCTTATGTCGAAACCACGATGTGCTTTGCAAACTTGACCCTTTCGATTACCAAGCGAATTTCTTGAAAATCGTACTTTTTCCATCAGACCAAGCGACCACTTCCTGCCTCTCTTCCAACATCTGATCTTCGTTACATAAACATGTTTTCAGATAGCCTTCAATATGCTCAGGCTCCACTTTCACTGGGTATTTTGCAATGATTACGCGATGTCCCAGTCTCTGTTCATGCAGCGTCCGAGTTTCCATTTTATCTTCCGCAGAAACTTTGCCCATGACGTTCAGTAATGGATTCACGAATTGAGTCCCTAATCTATAAAATATCACTAAATACCAACAGTTTGCTTCATAAACAGCTTCTTTGCAGCTCTTAGTGAGGTCGTAGGACATCATCATCATCATTTCTTATGATGTAATTTGCAAAAAATCTTCATGAAATCACATTGTATTGGAGCTTGATTCTCCATATATTTGAAAAAAACGAAATTTGAAGTTTGAACAGCTGTAACTTTTGCAAACATGAAAATTTTCATGTGAAACTTTCAGGGATTGTTGGAAATTCATTCCCCTGCAAATTGAAAATTTTTCACAGAAACATTTCACTCGGTTGCGAAGTTATCGCATTTTATCCGGTGGTACATTTTTTTGAGCCACCCTGTAGATTGAAGCGGAGGAATGTACGTGTTCAGATGCAGTAATCACGCAAATAATCAAGCGCAGCTGCGTGCCAAGACCTCTGAGACTTTTCCTTGGTTTAGCCTACCAACGTATTCTCGTCTTTTTCTAGATTTACCCATGATTGATGCTTTATGGTCTTTTTTTAGGTTTACCAACATTTGATATTTTATGGTCTTTTTTAGTTTTACCAATATTTGATGTTGTATATTCTTTTTCTAAGTTTACCAATATTTGATGTTGTATGGTCTTTTTCTAATTTTACCAATATTTGATGTTTTATGGTCTTTTTCTAAGTTTACCAATATTTGATGTTTTATGGTCTTTTTCTAAGTTTGCCAATATTTGATGTTTTATGGTCTTTTTCTAAGTTTACCAATATTTGATGTTTTATGGTCGTTTTCTAAGTTTACCAATAGCTTATTTGATGTTTATGGTCTTTTTTTAAGTTTACCAATATTTTGATGCTTTGTGGTCTTTTTCTAGGTTTACCAGTTTTTTATGGTCTTTTTCTAAGTTTACCAATGTTTTATGGTCTTTTTCTAATGTTAGGCCTACCAATGTTTTATTGTCTTTTTCTAGGTTTACCATTGCTTTTTTGTCTTTTTCTAGGTTTACCAAATGTTTCATGGTCGTTTTCTAATTTTACCAATGTTTTATTGTCTTTTTCTAGGTTTACCAATGTTTTATGGTCTTTTTCTAATTTACCAATGTTTTATTGTCTTTTTCTATAGGTTTACCATTGTTTCAATGTCTTTTTCTATATAGGTTTACCAATGTTTATGGTCATGTTCTAACTTTACCAGTGTTTTATCTCTTTTTCTAGTTTTACCAATGTGTTATGGTCATTTTCTACACTGTGTCCCAATAAATCGGGCACCCTTTTTATAATGTGAATAAAACAGGTAAATCTTAATCGATTTTAAAAATTTCAAAACTGTTTTTATCCTGAGATAATTATCTTACACTGATTCAAATATGAAGTTTCTGGCATGAATATTGACGTCACAATTACGTCATTTGCATCAGAGAATTCAAATGTTAAGTACCGAACACAACTTTTATACCGACGAACCGGTCAAATATTTTTTCCTTAGAAGCTTATTTAGACCGCTCACTGTCCAATGTGTCCATCCCTTGTCCGGAAATTTTCGAATAAACTTTTTGCGCCGTTATGTTTATTTTTCTGTAAGAATTTTATTACAATTTTGTCTTCTTGGCTGAACGCCATTCTCTAACGATTTTTTACATTTGGTTTCGATATGTAAATTAACGACGTCATTATGACGTAATGTTTTAGTGAGGGCCGTCCATAAATTACCAATTTGTAGATAATTATCTCAGGATAAAACAGTTTTGAAATTTTGAAAATCGATTAAGATTTGCCTGTTTTATTCACATTATAAAAAGGGTGCCCGATTTATTGGGACACAGTGTATATAGGCTTACCATTGTTTTATTTCTTTTTCTAGGTTTACCAATGTTTTATGGTCTTTATCTATGTAGGTTTACCATTGTTTTATTGTCTTTTTCTAGGTTTGCCAATGTTTTATGGTCTTTCTCTATATAGGTTTACCAATGTCTTCGAGCGAACTCAGATGATTCTGGAAGAATCATTAGAGCGGGCAAGCAACGAACTAAATATTGAGAAACGCAGAACCCTGAATCTATTGCAAAGCATTGTACCGAGGTACATGTATACTTATTGTATAGCCGCGTAATATTTGTTTGTTCTACATTCCATGTAGCTTTTCAATTCTGATTCATCAAGTAAAATTGTCATGTTACGCAGATTTAATCATTCAGCTGATTGGTTTAACATGATCCGACTGCAGGTCACAAGAAACATGTTACAGAGCTTTATTCGTATTTAATGATGTTGCTCAACACGACGAACATGTTACATCATGATAAACATGTTACGCAACTCTATTCGTATGGCTATCGGACTAATTTTCTCACCACGATTGACATGCTACATCACGATAAACATGTTACGCAGCTCTATTCGTATGGCTATCGGACTAATTTTCTCACCACGATTGACATGTTACATCATGATAAACATGTCACAAAGCTCTATTCGTATATTGTTAGTATGTTCATTGATTGTTCACATCACGAGAGACATGTTACATCATGATAAGCATGTTACACAGCTCTATTTGTAAGTAATGTACAATTCTATTTTGTAAGTTTGTATAGCTTTTGGTGTGCTGCACATCATGAGAGCCATGTCATAGCTTGATAAACATGTTACACAGTTTTATTCGTATGACTGTTGTTATGTTTCACATTACAAGACACATGTTATATCATGATAAACATGTTACATAAACGTGTGTGATTAAATAGAAGTGGGATGCGGCGGCCCTACTTTTCCCCACCTTATGAAATACATAAGTCTAGTACCGGGTGAGACTTCCTTGAGACAGTCACAAAAGTTTCTAACAACGAACGCCGTGTAGGCCTAAGCATCACCAATTATTGTTCTTGATCAATAGCGGGCACTGACTGGATCTTCTTCTTTAGGTTCTCTGCCAATTGGCAGGTCCAAACGTCCATTATCTCCATCTTTCCCAATGTTGTGCCATGTCTTTAAGTTCTCTGTAGCCTTCCTCCATCATCTCGTCCAGCAGTTTTTGTCTATAGGTCTTCCTATGCACCTTCTTCCCTCCAATCTTCCTTCAAATATTTCTTTCTGCAGTGAGTTACCTCGCAGCAAATGACCCACCCAATTCCTGTGTCTCATCTTTACTGTGTTCAGAAGAGATCTTTTCTCTTCTACCATCGCTAGTAATTCTTCGTTTGTAACGTGCTTTGTCCAACTAATTAATAAACTAACTGGATACATTACATCATTAGAGTAATAATGGTTACTATCATACGTGCGCATTGCAACGTTGGAATTAATTTTTGTTTTGTTTTAACGAACAGCTCAATCCTGCAGGCCGTCAATGAAGGTGTAGAAGTGAAACCTGAGCTGGTCAAATCCGTCACTCTTTGCCAGTGCGACTCACACGGTCTCTACGAAGCGACGAAGCAGCTCTCGGCTGATGTGGTAAGTGCAATAATAATAATAATTATGTGCTAATTAAACTCAATCATCATTACTTATTTGTTCTAGCTATATTGTGATCCGGTCAGACCTATAGTGTCCACTAGACTATCACCATCATCACCATCCTCTTCTTAGACTTACGCAACAGTTATAACTGTAAGTGAAACTGAGAAATTTACATCTAAAAACCTCTACGATAAAATACCCATGCTTTTTATTTCTTGCTTTGCATTTTGTTGGCTCTTGTTAAAAAAATTTAACCGTGACCATTTTTTGCCCCTCCGGCAAAAATATATCTGTGGGCGATTACGTTTCAGCCATTGTTTCATTTGTTAACATTTCTCAGCTTCTCCACATACTGCGTTCAGTAATCACCTGCTTGTGATGTGAATCGTTCTCATTTAGTTTATAAACTTCTTAAGTGGACGATGACAATTAATTAATATTATGAATTTATAAGAAGAGTGTTTTTCAGGTGGTCGATGCCCTGAAAGCTCTGTACCGAAGATATGATGATATCATTTCAATTTACGGAGCTTATGAGGTAAGCACTAAGCAGGACTCTTCATCTTCTTGCAGTTCAATCGGTGAGCGAATAATTATTTTTTTATTATGGTCAGGTTTCGCTACAGATCAAGAGTCAATAATTAATATCAGACAGGTAAAGACTTGCATGGCAGTGCTGGACGGTGCTTAGATTAAACAACAGGCAGGAGACGTGTAATGGGAACAATAGAGTAAAATTTATAATTGCGCAGATGGTTGTAGTGAAAAACAATTTTTTTCATTCGCTTTGCCAGTGTTTAAAACGGTCGTTTACGACTTGCTATTCTAGGCGGAGCTTACCACTAATTGTAGCCTAAGCGATTTTTGGTTTTAAATTTAAATTTTAAAGCTGATATATATTGCGAATAAAAATTAAACCATGGCTTTTAAAATGAACTTTTAAAACTGCACAACCACATCGTTCCCATCCCCATTCCCTATGGGTGTATTACTTCCAATCGGATTAAACTGGCTTATTAACTATTTTTAACTTACAAAGGGCTTTACAGCTGCACAAATCCATTTAAAACTCCACATTAATTTTATGTTGCACCTAACGCAAAAAGCCACGACTAAACCAATGCACTGCAGAAATAATTATTGTGACGTCACATAATACCTATCAAACAATTCAATGTAAAAAAATAAGTTTTGGATTTCGTTTCGGTTTAGGCAATAATCCTTACATGGATTTTTATATGTCATTGTTATATTATGACGTCCGCATTATGACGTCATTAATGAGTTTTATGAAAAACAAAGATGTGTATAGAAAATAATAATGGCAGCGGTCAACATTTTTAGGTTTTACTATTGCATTATGACGTCAGTGCTAGCCAAAATGAGTAATACTGTGTGAGAATATTATTATATTGCACTCACTTTTTTAAATTTAATTTCTGCATTGTGACGTTAAATTTATGGCATCGCTATAAGTTCTGTATAAAACCAACGATTTGATTTTTGCTCATTTGTTTTATTGTGACGTCATTATTACGATATGTACGTTTGTCTATAATAATGCCCTGTTAAAACAATACAATTGGTGTTATTCTTATAATCTTATTGCGACGTTTTTGCATTATGATGTCAATTATATGGTTTCTCAAATAGAAAAACGCAGTGTAAAATCAGTTTATTTTGGTAGTCATAGCTGTATTGTGTCATTATCCATTATGACGCCAGCAGATGGTTTCCTGATATTGTGTTTTGTCGCCATAGAAACGGTGATTGTTTCAACAATGGACAGCTTGGTTGCTATTGACTTCAGTAGTGACCCCCTGCTTGCAGCGCAATTCCTACATTATGACATCAGTAAATCAACTATTGCTATTCGTTCATGTCAAAACGTAATGGCTAGAATTAATATTTTAAGTCATGAAGATACGATAGCAGAATTCTGACCAGCAATTGCTAGTGAAGGACTTGCTCAGGGTCTCTACGCGGCAGCTTGAGGTGAATTCGAACCTGCAACCTTCCGGCTTCAAGGCACCGAACATACCCCTACACCACCACGTTCCATTGTATATATATATATATATATATATATATATATATATATATATTCGTCTAGGACTCTTGGTCAATATATACATGTATGTGAATTGGGAATACATATATTATTTAGTTTATAGGTCCATGTATGCATCTTGTATCTTGTACGTGTATTCGTCTATAGTTCAATATAGTTATGTATCATAATATATATCTTGAATGGTAGGAGGTGTCTTGCATATATATAATATATATATATAATATATATATATATTGGTCTATACAGGTGGCTACATGGGGCAGCAAGGACTCAATGATGTTGGCGGGTGGTCTACCAATAAACAGCTCAACGAGCACACAAGCTATGTGCGCCATGTCAATAGAGCTAATGAAACTCATCGAAACGTTTTCGCATCCATTTATCCCACCAAATGTAGTCAGAATCAGAATGTCCATACATACAGGTCAGCAACAGAGCAGTTCTATACATATGCATATACATATACATATATATATACTGTATATATATATATGTATATGGGTTTTTCAGCCGTTCCAGTAGTTCCGCCATTGTATTCTATTGTATTGTATTGTGATGTGTTGTATTGTATTGATTGACTGATTGCCTGATGGACTGTATGATTGATTGATTGATTTACTGATTGAATTGGTTCTGGTGCGTCATCTTTTGGTGGCTTGTGCGTTATACCCTGGCGCAATATAAGTTAAATGAATTCATCCTTATTGAGTATTTGCAGCACTGCTTGGAGTTACTATGACAACAGGCAGCGATTTTTCTTTGCCGAATCAACATCGCTATGTGTGTGTGTTGCGCTGCTTAATTGCTTACTCTGAATGAGCGCTGACATCTTTTGCTTATTCTGAATGAGCGCTGACATCTTTTGCTTACTCTGAATGAGCGCTGACATCTTTTGCTTATTCTGAATGAGCGCTGACATCTTTTGCTTACTCTGAATGAGCGCTGACATCTTTTGCTTATTCTGAATGAGCGCTGACATCTTTTGCTTATTCTGAATGAGCGCTGACATCTTTTGCTTATTCTGAATGAGCGCTGACATCTTTTGCTTACTCTGAATGAGCGCTGACATCTTTTGCTGACTCTGAATGAGCGCTTACATCTTTTGCTTACTCTGAATGAGCGCTGACATCTTTTGCTTACTCTGAATGAGCGCTGCTATCTTTTGCTTACTCTGAATCAGCGCTAATATCTTTTGCTTACTCTGAATGAGCGCTGACATCTTTTGCTTACTCTGAATGAGCGCTGACATCTTTTGCTTACTCTGAATGAGCGCTGACATCTTTTGATTATTCTGAATGAGCGCTGACATCTTTTGCTTATTCTGAATGAGCGCTGACATCTTTTGCTTACTCTGAATGAGCGCTGACATCTTTTGCTTACTCTGAATGAGCGCTGACATCTTTTGATTATTCTGAATGAGCGCTGACATCTTTTGCTTACTCTGAATGAGCGCTGATATCTTTTGCTTACTCTGAATGAGCGCTGACATCTTTTGCTTACTCTGAATGAGCGCTTACATCTTTTGCTAACCTATTAAACTGCCACAGGTTCCGTTTACACATCAGTCATGGGAGCCGAGATTCCGCAGCTGCGAGTCTATGGAGAAGCCGTCCAGGAAACATTTAACATGCACGCATTCACCAAAGGTACGTTACATGTACGCACGCATGTACGGTTCGTTATGTATGTTTGCATGTGAATTAAGCCTATATTCTATTCGATGTATGGACTCATATTGCGACTTTCAGAGTCGCACAACCTACTGTGTACGTGTTTATGCATTTTTGTACCGACCCAGTAATGCTTAATTCCTGTCGCTGCCATTCGGGATTCTCCTTCCATTTTACTGTTCAAAAGAAAACTCCACAATGGTTATTTATTGGCCCTGGATTCATAAATGATAATCCAACTATACATGTACTTGCATTGCAATTTACTGCCCACTGTGCATGACATTGCATGTGTTTGTATGCTATACAGGCATCCATTGTGTTTAATGTTTAAAATTTAGTTCATTAGTTGAGTCCTTCAAATATTGCCAACTATTTTTGCACAGCAAGTTTGCCTTGTTTTTCAAGTATACTTGGGTAACCCTGGTCACCTGGTGTCAGCGGGACAACGTTCCCTTAAGGGTTTCTCTCCCTTTGCATTTTGTTGACCACTTATTATAGCCCTACAGAGTTTATTTGTGTGTGTGATGCCGAAGGGAATAAATTTGTGGTTATAAAGTTATGGTTATGGTAAGCATGGATGTTTTATCAAGGTCCTGACGATTAAGTTTTCGTTCTAGATATGACCATTCGAATAAGCAAAACAGCTCATGGCCGTCTGCCAAAAGACAGCGGCATGTACGTGACTCAGGCCGGACAAGTCAAGATTAAAGTAAGAAAAGCTTAATCGAATAATGAAATAATGACGCTACCCATATTTTCAACGCTTATATATAGTAGGCCTAACCTAGTATCCTCAACATTGAACAGATAAGAATCATGGGCGGATACAGAAATTTTCCAAAGGGCCATGGGGGGCCAAAAATTGTTACCTTGGATCCGGAAAATTTTGCTGTGGAAAAATAAGTGCCTGGAGCCCTGGACGCCACTTACTTTTCAAAGAAAAGTGCCTGGACGCCCCTTGTCATTCAAGGCTGTGCTGACCAACAAGTGGCAGGAAGGCATTCAATTATTAAAATAGCCGCATGGACGCCGTCCATGACCGTCCAGCCACACTTTAAGCCCTGATTATCCCTAGAACAAAATTTACTCAAAAGTTCTCGATCAAAAGTAAGGGGAACCTAAGACCTGGAAAAGCTTACCATAGCTTGATTATTAGCCAATTCATAATTCCCTCAGTGTTAGTTTGTTCAAACGTAAACTTGACAATTTTAATTAAAGGGTTCCCTCCTTTCGCTTTTTTTGGTAACTTCTCTATCTGCTGCGTGCAAAAAAGATATTTTTTACTTACTGTCATTTTAAGCAAATAAAAAAACTATGGTTATTATAATATTGTGTGGTCGCTGTGTGACTATGTATGACAGGAGGGTAAGTCAATGATGACGTACTTTATCACGGCCAGTCCAATGCAAGCCGCCGTTGCAGAGCAAAGCGCCGTTCCAAAGCAAAGCGTCATCAAACGGAAGTCGTCTGGCAAGAAAAGCAAGACGTCACAAGACTCAGGGGCAACAACCACGCGCAGAACGTCGATTACTTTCAAAGAATCCAAGCCGTCAACTAGCATCGCATAATTTATGCTAATTTATGCATATTTATGTACACGTGACTGCAAATTAAGGTGTCCGCGGGTGTGAGACTGCCAGCAACTGAGGAGAGTCGATTTATACTGATTTTTGCTAATTTATGCTAATTTATGCTAATTTATGCTTAGCTATTTGACGAATGTTATAATAGTTATAATATGGAAGCGATGCTGACTTCAGACTTTATTTTATGTTAACTTTTCGTACAGTCATGCTTACATGCATAATATTCATATTCGTGCATAATTAAATATTCACACTCATCATAAGCATTGCAGAGACTAAAACAGCTCAAGCAACAGTTTCGACACACTATTAAATTGCGCATTTTAATATATTATATTTATTGGCCATGCTTTAGCGCCTTTTCAAAGTTCAAATTTACCAGAGACATTCATATAATTATAAGCTTATACATAGGCTTACAGACAAATATATTTATAATAGGTCCTAGCCTATATATTTAATATTATGCTGTGTGTGTATATATATATTTATATGGGCTACATGGAGTTAAGTGGGCCCTATTTGAAAGCGAAGGCCTATTACTATACATGTATTTGTTCGCAGTTTTAATATTTTAAAAGTTGAGTTATCTTTCTACGGTTCGTCATAGGTCACTGGTCAGACTTACTGGTCTTTAAGCGGCGCTTGCCAATAAAATCTTTAAACTCAGGCGTTGTGTTCTTACTCTCCTTCCCACATTCGTTCCTTCATTCAATTCATTGCCTCCTTCCTGCTTTCATTCTTTCCCACGGAAAGGAAGCGGAGAGACAATTGAAAAAATTCAGTTTACTGAGTCGACCAACACTATAGTGAACCTCGGCGATATCTATAGGCTTCGACCCTGAAGAGGTTTTGAGTAGGAAACTCAGGGCTCGAAATTCCTGACAAGAATAGATTGGAACATGTTCGCCCGTACCATGTGCGGATACAGAGACTTTGGAAGGTGTGGGGGATATTTGGTCTTGGATCCAAACAAATTTGGTGGTCTGTTGCTGGAAAATCTTATTGACCTTTTTAAAAGTCTTTCTCGCAAAACCTGATTGAAAGCTTCTTCAACCTGATAGGGGGGCATGCACGTCCTACGCAAATCTCTGAATGGGGAGGGATCATGTACGGATTGGCCCCGGAAGTGGAACGATCGCTTCCGCCTTTAACCGGAAGTCGTTTCGGAAGCCATGAGTTGCTACAGTTGTGCATTGTTGACGCCGTGACGTAATGCGACTGCGCGAGACGGACGCTTTTGTAGCGCCGTGTAGTTGAGGTAGTGGACCTAGTTGCTTCTTGCGGGTGTCTACGGATGCAGTGGGTGTGGTTCTTTCGAGAAACCAATCATCAGATGATGAACTGACCAACCATCCATCTGATCGATGAAGGTCTTCGGTAAGGAATCTTCCGGATTGTTTAGTTCCGTCGCATCGTGGGAACGGAAGACGGAACTTGGTTCGCCATTCGGGAACCGTTCTCCAGAAAGTTCGATTCCGTGTCGATGACTTCTCGATCCGTTTCTCTGGCAATCAAAATGATTCAATTAGCATGCATAATAATCTATTCATTCGTTGCGTAATTTTGCTTCTTATAAAGTAAGTAAGCGAGTATTATAATTAGGCCTATAGGCTATGTTTTTTATGCAGTAAAGATAATATTATGTCCTCAAAAATAAATAAAGACTTCATATCGCATAACTCTCATCGCAACAGCAAGTCATCAGCACGTTCGCGAACAATGCTAATGACGTAACAATTAATCGTGTTTGTCGAACAAAGATGGGTCGTCATAATACGGAATTAGCCATTATCACAACAACGAACACATTTAGATAATGACGTAACAATGGTGTTGTGGACCAAGGAGATGTTGTCATGGCTGGACAGAGCTATTATTATCGAAGCAGCAATTGACCCATGCACAAAAGAAGTTAATGACACAATAAGGAGAAGACGTCACAATTCGAGGTCCATAGGACAAATTGATAACTTAGTATCGTTATGTCCTATTTTGTACATAGACAAATATTAGTGACGTAATAATGGAATAAAGAGATGTCGTCACAATACAGGGTGGTCACAAAATACTCCATACAATTTTTTGCTCAATATCTTGTGGAGAAGTAGGCCTACGAACTTTTAAATCAGGTTATACAGTCTTAGCCTAAAGGCAATTTACATTTACGTACAATAGCCAAATTGCACAAAAATATTTCAAACAAAACAAACGTTTTATCACTTTTAGTGAGTCCACCCAAAAACGTAACGCACCAAATAGCAACAAAACGATTTTATTGAGCCTCATCTCAAATAATTTGTATCAAATAAACTTGAAATAATAAAAATAAAGCGTTGGCCCAAGGCGGCTGTCTCGTTCGCCTTGCCCTAAGGCCGGGGCTGTGGGTGCTTTCAACGACTGCTGGTTCGAACCTGCGAACTCCGCGTTACCACCTTGAACACGGGTAATACTCGCATTGGATTAATTAATTAGCTACAATAATAATAAATAATTTATCTTTTTATTTCGAAAAGGAGGTCTGCATCATCGTCTGACTAGATGTAGGGGAGACCGGGGTTATATGTTACAATTTTCACTTTTTTGTAAATTGGCTGTTCCTCAGCACCTCAGTTTTCCTAAGACCAAGGGGGTTTAATACTTCAATATGTCACACAGAAATTGGTCACAGTAGATTGTGCTAATAGTTAACGATTTGTGTGCAAAATTGGTGTTAGTCAAGGTACTGGAATGCAACAAATAACCCCGATAGCGGGGTTACATGTTACATTCCCCGGGGTTACAATGTTACACATGTAGAATTGACATTTTTACAGTAAATGTAAAGTGATTATTAACCCTCAGGCTACCAAGCTTTTTTTGTAACACTGACTACCAAGGGGGGGGGTGGTTACCCCCCCCTGGATTTTGGGTTTGGTTTGAGATATCATAACTTGTAATACACCTATGGATTCAGCATTCATTTCTGCACAAAATGGTATATTTAGGTTTAAAATATATGAAAGCACCCCAAAGTTATGAATTTTTTACCGTAGGCACCCGTCGATTCCACAAAATGTATACTTTCGCATAAGCAAAATATTAGATTCTGTGTGTTTTTAACATAATTTATTTAATTTAAAATAGGTTACATATAATAAAGTCCAATATTCAACTATAAAAACTAGTAATAAGTTAGTTTTAGTTACAATAAAAAGAGAAAAAACACGTAAAACATGCTGAAAAACGTTTACGCAGACTTATCGGTTTGCGTTGTAAAAAAACCCAACATTTTCACACATTTAAATTTATTTTAAGCACTTCCGGTCATCAAATGTCAAATTATTTGGTATCACTAAATAGCCCTAATTGCCCTCTATAGAATGACATAATTTATTTCTCTTAAAAAATAAATTATGAATAATTTTTAATAGGAACAACATGAAAATTTTATGAAAATAAAACACCTTTTTATATATTTTAATTTATTTTGAGCACTTCCGGTTGTCAAATGACAACTCCGTGACCACCACAATGTAGCCCCACATTCCCTCTACAGAATGGTGTAATTGGTGTCTCTTCATGTCAAAGGACGGATAAGATACAGCTGATAATCTAAGGGGGGGTGGTATCCACCCCCCCCTGGTGCCTCGGGTATATCGGGTGTCACTTTTGAATGGTATGGTATATCATCACACATTTTAGCTCAAAATGTGTGCAAATGAATCCTCTACAGCCACCTAAAACGTCAAAATTTTATTCCTAACGAAAAAAGTTTTATTTGGGAAAAACCTAGGGGGGGGTGGATACCACCCCCCCTTGGTAGCCCGAGGGTTAAACAGGAACATCACTAATAATATAACAGATTATTTAGAACTAATTAGGTCTATGTAAAGTCTGAAGTTCTTCAGCAGTTGATGAAAAAAAACGACGAAACATAGGCTAAACTAAACTACTATAGTTAAATCAGAAATCAGCTAAATGGGTTTACTTAAGCTTAGGTCTAGTCAGAGTTATAACAGTTGTGTCATACATAATTATCGTTTCCATCAGTGCAATTGCATATATGTATGTTTGTATGTATGTATGTATGTACATGTATGTATGTATGTATGTATGTATGTATGTATGTATGTATGTATGTATGTATGTATGTATGTATGTATGTATGTATGTATGTATGTATGTATGTATGTATGTATGTATGTATGTATGTATGTATGTATGTATGTATGTATGTATGCATGCATGCATGCATGCATGCATGTATGTATGTATGTATGTATGTATGTATGTATGTATGTATGTATGTATGTATGTATGTATGTATGCATGTATGAATGTATGTATGCTTGCATGCACATTTGTATATATGCACGTATGTATGTATGTAGGTAGGTATGTAATTATATATCTGCATAATCGTGTATCTGTGTAATTAT
Source organism: Lumbricus rubellus (assembly GCA_945859605.1). NCBI lineage: Eukaryota > Metazoa > Annelida > Clitellata > Crassiclitellata > Lumbricidae > Lumbricus > Lumbricus rubellus. Next base: position 46,292,932 of record OX243816.1, read on the forward strand.
GTATATGTGTAGGCCTATACTGTGTCCATGTATGTACGCAAACGTGTATATGTAATTATGTTTAATGTAGGAATGTACGCATGTGTGATATCTATTTGTAATAATACACATAGATAGCACACATAACATTCGGGCTATAGGCTGTTACACATGTAACATATAGCCCCTAGGCACATGTAACATATAGCCCCTAGGCACATCTTCGGAAACAAAAAGATTTTACATATACAACAGTCAAGCTACATCGCTAGTAATGTTCTGTTTATAAACACATATCACCATGCCACCAACACGCCGAATATGACAGCCGAAGTAGTAAAACTGGCCGCAGAAATTACAAAAGTGTGCACTTAGCCTACCATTGAAAAAAATATCAACTCAAAAAACGTTTTTTTACCCTAAATTGGTCACGCTGCTAAATAAATCAACAGCTCCTCCACTATACCTGCCGACTAACTGTGCGCATGCACTAGAACATAGATATAGGCCTACGCTACAAATAAGTAAACACCAGATATATAATCGTTGTAACATATAACCCCTGTAACATACAGCCCCGGTCTCCCCTAACTTTGTTACCTTCCTTCGCATCTGAATCCATCCCATCATCACTGGTGCCATCGTTGATTCTTCCACCCTCATCTTTCTCCTCAGCTTCCCTCTTGTCAGCATCCATTACCGTCTTCACAGCAGCAGCAGCAGCAGCAGCATCCTGTTCTCTCTCCCTCGCCTTCTCCTCCGCAGTCTTCCTCCTTCTCCTGAGTGATGACCTGGAATAAGTGATGGAAACGCTGTTCTTCTTCCACTGCTGTCCGTTCAGAGTGTCAATCAGCTCGACGATTGACGTCATTCGACGGTCGTAGGCCATCTGGCGACAGGTAAGGATGTAGTAATCGGCCATTTGATGTTCCTTCGTCTGCCCGATGTCCTGTTCACGTGGTAAAAAAATGGCGGTTTTCGTGTCATAAAAATATTCATGTGTTCCGACGTTTATAAGCGAATGATCGCATGTTTAGAAACGAATGTCGGAATGTTCACATAATTCGGACGTTTATAAACGAATGATCATTATGCTCGCATGTTTAGAAACGAATGCTTGCGTGTTCCGACGTCTATAAACAAATGATCACAATGTTCACATGTTTAGGAACGAATATTTTTATGTAGGCCTACAGGCCTACGTGTTTGGATGCGTATGAGCGATGTTTATAATCGAATTTTCTGCGGGTGCCCATGGGTGAGTATTAATTTGGAGTGGAAAATTTAATTGCATGTTCGTAGTTCAAATTCCTTACTAGGCCTAGGCTCCTAGCAGGCTAGCACCTCCCAGGGGTGCCATGAAAAGTAGGCAACAAGAATGACGATCAGTGCTTAAAGTGTGGGAAAATAAGTGCCTGGACGCCCTTTAGCCTACCTTTCCAGTCAGTGCTGGCCAATAAGTGGCAGGACGGTGTTCAGATTTTAAAATAAGTGCATGGACGCCGTCCATGACCGTCCAGGCACACTTTAAGCCCTGATGACGATCATATAAAAATATAAATTTCCAACATTAGGTCCTATAAATTTTCATCAAGTGCTTACTATGAGAACGGTGGAGAAGTTTTGGTCGATTCCATTGTCCAGCAGAAACTCAGACATTTCAATGCGACCGTGACGAATGGCCGCCATCAACAGATTCTCCGAGAACTATTCATGTGCATAAATTCAATAAATTAAATTTTAATATAGGCTAATATAATCAACTCTAAGGAATGAAAATTGATTTTAATTATGATCATACACTATTTGTGTATGATTGTATGAATGAATCGACACAGACAGCTGCAGAACAGATTGATTCTACCTTATTTAGCGTAGGCCTATCGCTCTAGCCTACCATTCTCATATCTTATCATAAAATATAATATTTTGTCTGCATTCTTACCATTGTTATAATTATGCATAATATTATATATTAAATATAGCATATGCTTTGGAATCGAACCCATGTCATGTTGATATCCGTGTTTGAATGTTTCAACAGACCAGCGACTGAATCGATATTACCAGAGACAACGGCTCGGTACAACGCCTACAACGACGAACAACAACAACAACAATAGGCCTAACAAACAACAATAGGCCTAACAAACAACAATAGGCTAGAGTCTTAGATAGACAGACACAGAGACACACAGACAGACAGACAGACAGACAGACAGACAGACAGACAGACAGACAGACAGACAGATAGGCCTAGATAGGCTAGATATCTGCAGGCGGCCATGAGCCAAGACGATTGGTTAAATATTAGGCCTATTTAGCCTATGATCTCGCTCTCAGTTTTTATAAATTTTGCCCCTCCTCATAATCTTGATTCAAATCACCATGGGTGGACTTTGGTTTCAGTTCTCTGGGCTGCTAAAAATAACTTCGGCTTACTAGAGGCCTAATAGCGGCGCCGACAATATTTTCATCACCCAAATTTCTGAAGACTTTTCTGGCCAAAAAATTGATGACCTTTTTCCTTCTTTTTTTAGTCCTTCGGATAAAAATCTCATAAAACACACTATACCTTTTTCCGGCCATAAGAGCTGATGACCTTTTTTAGTCCTTCGTGTCAAATCTCATGAAAATCCACCATTTTTCTTTCGGTTGTTGAAAATCTCGTAAAAACATTTGCGGCCATGTTGGGAGCTTGGAAAAATGGTAGGCCTACTTACCTCTTTTTCTACTTGTGTCATGACCTTTCGCTGCAGCGGAAGTGCGTCACATTTTTCCGAAGGACGTTTGTCGGTTTTCTTTGGGTCACATATTCCAAATTTTTTGTTTTCCAAGGTCGCTCTTCGCATCATCTTCTTGTCCTCAGTCCGTAGTAGGCCTACTCTTTCCAACTTCAATTCTCTTCCACCTTCCTTCTGTTTGGTCATTTCTTTCCCAGCCTTACCTTTTCTTAGTTCTTCTCTTCTTTCAAGCACCCTTGGAATCTCTGCTTTTTCAATATATTCAACTTTATCTAGTTCTTGTGCTACTTCTCCGTCGGTATTCTTCTCCACCTCACCTTTCACCATCTCTCGTTTTTCCAGCTCATACTTTTCCACTTCCTTTATCCCTCCATCCTTCACATCATCATCAACATCCACCAAGATCTCCTTTTCCATCATCCGTTCCTCCAGCGTAATCACTTCAACAGTTTCTTCCACTTCAGTTCTTTCCATCTGTTCACTTCTCCCAATTTCAACCATTGTTTCCTCCTCCGATTTCATTTCCAACTGCAAATCAAAACACTAAAGTGATCAGCAATTCCAGATCATTAAAGTAGTGAATAACGTTCAGTAAAATTCATTATAATTATGTCAATTACCAATATTAATCATACAGGAATTAACCATGGCAGAGTGCTGTCGATTGGGTATAACTATAGTATCTGGGACCGACGTAGGCCTACGTGTCGGTTAGGGTCAGGTTAGGCGCCGTGGGGATCTGTTAGGGCTACCTTTATGGTTAGTGTCGTCATTCGATCGGTCCCCGATGCTATAGTTTTTGCCTTCGATTGTCTAACGTTATAATATTTCCTTTTTATTGAATACCAAAAAGCGTTAACAAAATCAACGCAGACTGCAATATTTACCCATTAGGCCTATACTTACCAACTTTTATTTCAGAACGATGCTAACATTTTTTCAACACGTCCTGACATGTAGGCCTAAGCATGAGTTTGGTAATTGAATAATGGTGTCTCATAACAATTAATGAGTTATTAGGCCTACAATTAAAAGAATAAATACACACTTGTTCTAGATTGTCCATCTTGTCCAGGGTTCTGTACTGTAAATCCAAATGATGATTATCGTTGTCGTGGTGGTTAATGTTGTTCGTTTCGACAAATCTTCTCGACTTGTCATCCAAAGATTCATCGTTAGTTTCTCTCACACAGACGTCGTCTTCATCATCTTCATCATTGTAATAGTCGTCGTCGTCATCATCATAATCATCGTTATCTTCTTCCTCCTCCTCATCATTGTCGTCGTCTCCTGTGAATGCGTATCCGGTCTCGTCATCATGGCAGCCATCTTGAGAACCGGAAGCGGAAATGGAGACACATCGTTCTTCCACTTCCTTCTTGGATTCCATTCTATTTCCACAGAGCAAACACTTCGTTTATTTCTCATCCTTGGATTTTGTGGGCGCTGAGAAATTCTCCGAGATTTTACTACTACTATTACTACTACTACTGCTGCTGCTGCTGCTGCTCCTACTACTACTGCTCCTACTACTACTGCTACTACTACTACTACTACTGCTACTGCTACTACTGCTGCTGCTACTGCTACTGCTACTGCTACTGCTACTACTACTACTACTACTACTACTACTACTACTACTACTACTACTACTACTACTACTAGGCTACCACAGCTGTACAACTACGATGATAATTAGGCCTAGGCTATCTATAGGTCGATTCTGATAGAACAAAGAAAACACGTGGAGAGTGGCTGAAAGTAGCCTACGTACAGCACTCACCTGGCTGATTCTAGTCTGCAACCGATAGCTGCACTGATTCTGCCCTTTAACCGAATATTTTCATCGTTCAGCGAAGGGAGGCAAACAGAACGGCACATGAATTAATTATATTCCTGTTCAAATAAGCAGTTGACCCCTCCCGAACGCAGTTCATGCATCGCTAATTAGTTGCTCTTTTCAAACTCACGTTCTTATACAAATAGCCTAATGCTTGCTCTATGCAACCGACGATTGTCTATCATGTACGGTATTTGTATAGCGCCGCTTAAAAACAACTATTCATTCAGAAGACCAGTGACGTTGATAGCGGACTGATTTCAAGCTGTAGGCCTATAGGCACAGGTAAAATTTTACGTTGGACAAAGTTACAAGTTTCAACCGCTGACATCTGACGGTAGGCTATTATAGCCTAACCTATATTGCCGCCGTCATGCTGTGGGAAAGCATTTTTGAGTCCAAAGTGTCAAGGGGTACGGTAGGCTAATTGTATACGTTTATTTAGACCAAAGAAGTTTAATTGACTAAACATTATACCCCATTAATTCGCCTCAAACGCCGTAATTTTTCGTTCTGTCTTTCTTTCTGTCTGTCTGACAGCGTGTGTCTGTCTATCCGCCCGTCTAATAGGCTACCGGTGCTACTTGGACTAGCTCTGACTGACTGACCAATTCATCGAATGTTTGCGTATGTCAAGACCACCTGTATCACTCCAGTATCCATAGCAACAGCTAGCCTACCATAGCACTCCCAGCAGCGCGGTCCCACCCTTTACAAGTGCGGCACTTACTCAATGGACTCCATCGATCGTCAGTGATTTCCTCACACTTCAAAAGTTCAAATCAAGATAACAATAAATGTACAGGGCTATTATTGATCGAGACCTGCGGGACAAAAGCCATGTAGGCCTACGGAAACAATAACGCATCAATCGATAACAATACCGGTTATAATTATAGGACTAATTGCAGGGGCGGATCCAGGGGGGGGCCAATCCGGCCATGCCCCCCCATTTCAAATCTCCATGGGACGTGCCCCCCCCATCCATGACGCCCACAGGATTTTTTGCAGGGTTTAGTCATGGCCAGGAGAATTAATATTGTTAAATAAAGGTCGTTAAAATCTAAGCCTCTCACACAATTACATTATTATTATTATTATTATTATGAAATTAACCGAAGTAGATCAATTCACAAAGGTATACAAGACAACGAATAGTGTATATTATAAAGACTATGGAATCAGAAATCAATCTGATAGCTGTGGCTGCTTCTCGAATGTGCCCCTGCAAGCAACAGCGTTGAATCGTTGGATGCATACTATTATTATTATTATTATTATTATTATTATTATTATTATTATTATTATTATTATTATTATTATTATTATTATTATTATTATTATTATCATTATTATTATTATTATTATTATTATTATTATTATTATTATTATTATTATTATTATTATTATAACCCATTTATTTCTTCAAAAACTGACAAAATCATGTACAGACGTGTAAATAATCGTTTCAAACATTAGGCCTCTCAGTGTCTTGGCCGATAAGTTCTGTCGTTATTATTATTATTATTATTATTTTTTTTTTTTATATTTATTTTTTATTTATTTTTTATTATTGTTATTATTTTTATTGTTATTGTCATTTTTTTACCCGAGGTATATATGATTCCTCAGGTTTTTAAAAGCTATCCTAACATTAAAATTCAGTAACTACCGAGCCTCGTCTCCACACAATCCCAGAAGACCGACTTAATGTTCTAACGATGTTTCAGACGTAGACTCATTGTGAAATGATACAGGGCTTTTTAACGTGCAGTTATACACAAAATGTGCAGTTTTAAATGGATTTGTGCAGTTGTAAAAGCATGTTTGTGCAGTTAAAAAACAATTTGAAACTTCATTGTTTTCAGATTTGGAATAATACGTCACGTGAAACAGACATTTACAGAAGCCTATATAGTTACTGTAGGCCTATTGCAAGTTTTGTGATTGAAGTTTGTAACTGCACTTTGAAACCAGCCTAACTAAACCAAAAACCCATTTTGCGACTCTGCCTAGAGTAGAACAGCTGAGTGGAAAAAAAGTGTGCCCACTCGTGGATGTAACACATGAAATAAAACCATGAAAACACCATCCGAAATAGAAAATGTAAAAAATAATAGAATAGGCCTATTAATCACTAGCACATAATGAAAAAAAACCATGAAATTAGGCGAAAGATACTTAGAAAGCCGTTTCTGATTACTTAAAAATGGTCTTCAGAAATTGTAAGGACTAAAAAAGGTGTCTTCAGAAATTTTTACGACAAAAAAGGTGTTTTCGGAAATTTTTACACCTAAACAAAGGTGTCTTCAGAAATTTTTACGACTAAAATAAGGTGTCTTCAGAAATTTTGATGACTAAACAAAGGTGTCTTCAGACAGTTTTACGACTAAAAAGGTGTTTTCAGAAATTTTGACGATTAAAAAAAGTCGTAAGAAATTCTCCGCCGAAAAAACATGCACCCTCCGAAATCAAATCCTGGCTACGGCCTTGGAGGCTGGGAGAAATTGTGCAGTTATAAAAATTCCTTTAAAAAGCCCTGAAATAATACCAGATAACAAGTCCGTATATCCAGTTATTTTTTAAATTTAGACATATCCGGGAAGGGTACAAGATTTTCCACAGAAATGAAAAAATTGCATCCAGAAAATTTGACAAAAATAATGCTAATAGTTTTAATTGCTGTTTGCAGTAATGTTTAACATGTTATAATATACCTTGATGTTATTTACTATTAGGATCATGATTACGATATTATTATTCACTATTAAAAAAATTATATGACAGATAGCGGTAACTTTTCTGATATCTTTAACTTATCAGTTAAAGATAACTTTACTGTTAAACTTTGTACATAATGCTAATTTGTACAACTACAATGTATATGACTTCTTTCCAGAGCTATCTGTCACATTTCAAACTGTCAAATTTCAGCATTTTGTTCGATGAACAGTTAGTAAAACAACAGCCTATGGCTTCCAATTCTGGTAGTTTGGTAGTTTTTGCTTGGTTTGTGTAACATTTTTAACAATTCAGAACCGTCAGGTGCAACAGGGGTAAAGTGACTCAAATGCTACAAAGTAAGCTTATTAGGCCTAATTAGTAATTACACTCCCATCTGCAGTTATTCATTATAATACTATAGTCCATCTGCACATACAGCAGCAGAATTAGTTACTGAACTTGATACATTAGGTAATTATTGTTGCAATTATAATTGTATTTATTAGTCTTAAACCACTTGTTTTATCATCACTGAAACATTAAAATGATTTTGCAAAGATGACATCTTGAAATAGTACAACTACAATGTGGAGGCTCAATAAGAAATTGTTATTTTTTATTTATTGAAGTCTAACTGTCAAGTTATTTTTATACCATGCTAAATAGGCCCCCTCTTAGCAGGACTCTGTCCCTTTGGTGGGCCTATTGTTCCCAATCACTCAATGTGACATCAAAATCAAATCAAATCATTTATTTGGCAACCAAAAACAACAGGAACAAATCAAATAAAGCATCATAAACACAAGGTTAATAAGTATAATAAAACATTACTTAAATAACGATGCCAAAGGTTTCTATTTGGTTGCACAGGGGACTCGGAAGGGGTCTTACAACCCCGCTAGGTGAGTCCCCTGGGCGACTATACCAAGATGATGATGGCCAATAGGTTGCCGTACCGTGGTCCTAACATAAAGTATAAGTGAAAAAAAAACTAATTTAAGAAAACAAACAGCAAACACCTTAACTAACTTAACTAATAGCACAAATACACATTAATTCGATGATCATAGGGCCTCTAGTAGATCTAGATGAAGTTAAGGCACAGAGGTCGCTGGATGGTCGGGATGCTGCATGGGTAGTAAGGATTTAGATATAATTTATTCAGAGTAGGAGAAGATATTTAAAAGTTTGACGATTTGTTCACTCTGTAATGAGAATCAATAATAGTCATAATGCACCAGAATAAATTATTTTATTGTCAAGAATCAGGGCACGCAATTTTGACTTAAAGATTCGAAGGCTAGGCAGCTGTCTGATGGAGAGGGGAATCTTATTCCATGTTTGAGCCCCACTGTATTTAACAGAGAAGCGTCGGATATTGGTGCGGGTGTGAGGCAAATGGTAAGAGTCAGCGTGTCTAGTATGATATGAGTGCACCTTAGTAGTATGGAGGAAGAAATTCTTAAACACGGAAGGTAATAGGTCATGAAAGTATCTAAACATAAATTCGCCTAACTGCACCTGCCTAATTTGATAAACATTTAGAAGGCTATATTCCCGGAATTTAGATTCAGTCGTGGTCCCATAGGGCAGATTTCCTATATATCTAATAGCTCGCTTTTGGAGCTTCATTAAATTCAGAAGACTAGATTTATAGGTGGAGGCCCATATTATGTTACAGTAAGTGAGGTATGGGTAAATGAGTGAATAATACAAGGTGAGACGAATTTGAGGAGGTACTAACTGGGAGGTACGGGATAATATTCCAAGGTTTTTAGCAATTTTATTAGATACAATTTTTATGTGGTCTTTCCAGGTTAGGTGCTGATCTATATATACTCCTAGGAATTTGGTTGATATTACCTGAGTGAGTGGAACCCCATCAATGCACACCCCCATGTTTCCTGCATCATAACTCTTTCTATGTGATTTAAAGATTATATAATTGGTTTTATCAAGATTTAATGACAGTTTATTTGCTTGGAACCATTCGGCTACATTTTTCAATTCAAAGTTAACATCATTAAATAGGGTTTCAAGAGATGAGTTGGAGTAAAATACATTGGTGTCATCAGCGAAGAGTATAAAGTACAATAAAGGAGATGCATTTGGGAGATCATTCACATAAATAAGAAATAATAAAGGACCGAGAATAGACCCCTGGGGAACTCCAAAGTTAATTTGCCGTAAATTAGACAGAGCACCATTGCAGGAAACCAACTGGGATCGATTTGTAAAATAACTTGAAAACCAATTTAACTGGGTACCCCGGATTCCATAAGTGCTTAATTTCTTTAATAGGATGTCATGATTAACGGTATCGAAGGCCTTTGCCAGGTCGAAAAAAATACCTATTGCATACTGCTTATTTTCGATTGCATTGGAAATTTTGTCTTGCATACTCATCAAGGGCATATAGGTAGAGTGTCCAGATTGGAATCCATGTTGCGAAGGGAAGAGGACATTTCCTTTAGAAAAAAAATTATTAAGACGTTCAAACATGGCTTTTTCAAAAAATTTTGAGAAAAATGGAAGTACTGAAATAGGTCTGTAATTTGTTACATCGTCTTTAACCCCCTTTTTATAAACTGGAACCACTTTTGCAGTTTTTAATGATTGTGGAAAAACCCCACTGTTAAAAGAACAGTTTATTATATCAGATAATAAGTGAGCAATAGAGGGTAGGGTTAGAAGTGCAATGCTTGGATCAATGTCATCAACTCCTCTGCCATGTGAACAATTTATGGATTACCCAAGTCGAATAATTTCCTCTGGGGAGGTGTCACTAAGTCCAAAAGATTCGATAAGTGACGAAGGCATGAATTTTTCAAAGGAACTCGTGGCAGTGGGAAGTTTGGCTGCAAGTGACTGGGCTATCTCCGTGAAATAAGTATTAAAATTGTTTGCTACAGTCTCGGGATCAGAAACCTTCACTCCGTCGACTGTTAAGGATAAGGCATTGTTATTTACATTATCGTTAGTCCCCATAAGAGTACGCAAGAGGTTCCAGGTTTTCTTCAAGTTGTTGCTATATTTACAAAATTCTGAAGCATAATAATTTTTTTCGGCCTGAATTCTCAATGATTTAAATTTGTTTCTATAAGAAACAAATTTAAGCTTATTGCTATCGTTTGGGTTTTTTATAAACTTCAGATATAGCGCAGATTTTTTTCTACAGGATTTGAGGAGACCCTTTGTCATCCAAGGTTTTTTGGGGGTGGAATTTCGCCCGCAATTATTTAGAGTGAGAGGAAAGAATTCATTGTAGGACTCCATGTATTTGGATTGGAATAAGTCATATGCCTCATTAGCATTTTGGTTGGCACAGGCTTCCAAAACAGGAGACCAGTCAATCAGGGCAAGGGCTTCATTAAAAGCAGTTTTCTTTGGCTCCGTGATTAGTCTATGAGTACCAACAGAAGGTTTGTTGCAAGGTAGAGGACCATAACCAAACTGAGCTAGGATAGGTAGGTGGTCAGAGATGTCCATTGCTAGGATGACTGACTTAGTTAGCCTTGGCCAAGTATTGGTGAATATATTATCTATAAGTGTGGAAGAGGTACAAGTGATTCTCGTTGGTCTGGTGATGGCAGGTAACAAATGATGGGAGGTCATGCAACTGTAGAACTCTGCAGTACTCCTATGTTCTGCGATTTTTAACAAGTCCGCATTAAAGTCTCCCATCAATAGTAGATCTTTTGACTTTTTATAAAGTTTTGTTATTAAGCAATCTAAATCATTTACGAAATCATCAAGGTTATGGTCAGGTGGCCTGTAAATAATTCCTGCTGCAATAGATCCTACTTTTAGATGAATTTTCAGGAAATATCCTTCAAAGGATGGGGGCAAGATCATGGGGCCCTGACATGAATCTTCTATAATTTCGTAGGAAATTCCCTCTTTAATCAGGAAGCCCACCCCTCCACCCCCCGTAGAAGAACCTCTTGATTTGTGGACGAAGTTATAACCAGGTATGTTAATTAAGTCAATTTGATTTTCGTCTAACCAAGTTTGCTTTGATCGCTTTTGCTTTATTAATCTGCTGGCTCACAAATTAATCTGCTGGCTCACAAATCTTAATTGGTTATTAAATCTCCTCATTGCATTACTGAGTAAGCCATGTGTGTAACTTGCTATTATATTATATGATCATTAATTCTTGTAGGTTGATGGGATCTATAAATTTTATTTGATTTGATTAGTGTAGCAACATCATTACTAAATGACTTCCCAATCCTGATGGCTTGGTAGTTCTTGCTTGGTTTCTCAGCATTTAAGTAGTGGGGAGCAATTTCATTAAGATGGCAGCTTAAAATGCTGCCATTGCAGTGCGGAAATTAAAAAAATTCTGGTTGGGGAGGGGGCACATCCCCCTCCCCAAACCCCTCCCCTCTCCCTCACCCTCTCGGCGCTACGCGCCTCAGCGAGCGGCCTTCGGCCGCTCGTCCACCACCTCCACATTTGCCCTCCCATTTCAACCTTCTTTATCCGCCACTGATAGGCACTATATTACTTTATAAACCACTCATGTTAGTAGTTGAATAATAGAGCAATTTTTGCTGAGATAACACCCTCAACTGCCACCATTAAAGTGTTGAAAGTTTTAAAATTTGGCTAAGGTGCTTAAAATGATGCCATCGCAATGTGGAAAATTAGAAATTATGATATATGCCTCCCCAAACCCATGCACCTGTTGCCGCTAAGCGCCTCCGCAATCGACCTTAGGCTGCTCGTATTACACCTGCATACTTTTGTCTTCTCGGAAACTTTGTGACCGACCATGCCTGAGAACCAAAATTTTGGCCCCCCCCCTTCGAAAATTCCTGTATCCGCCCTTGACTAATTGTGCAAATAATAGTTAGGCCTACTAGTATAGTTTTCTTCTCCGATAGGCTACCTGTTCGTTCGTTCATTCATTACGAGGATTTATACAGCGCCCCTCAAGGGCTACTACTCAGGAGCGCTTCCGACCCAACATCGGCTGAAGAGGACAGTTTTAATTATGGTAATAGTATATGTCAGAGGAAACAAACACGCGTTCCAGACCACTAAGCAGATCTATGGCCAGCAAGAGAGAAAACGCGTCGCTGCCTGCCTGATAGGAGCACGTGCATAGAGGACAAGAAGTTCGCTCTGTGCGGGGGAACAATGGGAACGGCGGGTCGGGATTAATCCTATTAGGCTATGCACAAGGCACAAACTTATGGCCCAATACAAGCAAGTTATAATTAGGTCTAATTTAGAGCCTACAAAAATCAGAGCAATTCGGTAAATGTAAGTAGACCTATGTCTTAACTTGAGGCCCCTGCGATAAGTTGGAGACGATGAATCCTTTAATCTGGCCGTGTGCATGAAGTGCTGGCGACTTCATTTTCTTAGTCTCGGTTAATGAGGGCGGGTGGACCTCGCGCACTCAAATAACCTAATTGTGATAGTAGAAAGTTGCAAATCGCAGCCTAGGATCCGTTCCTTTTGAACCGCCTTAACCTGTCAGTGTCAGTATCCTTCTACGCACCAACAGTGTTAACAGTCCTCTAAGCCCAGTTCACTCGGGAGCGCAACCCTAATAGTAAATTCGGATTTTTAGAGCGCCAATTGAAAACAAGCGCAAGACACGAGTTAATTCGCGAGCGCAGATGTAAGTTGGGCGCAAAAGATGCAGGCTAAACGTTGTCTCTGCCCGACATATAAAAATCCATGATAATCGTTTTCGATAACGCAAAATATAAACAGTTTATTAAATTCGTCCCAATCCTGACTCTGCCTGCCCAAAAGAAGTTCAAAAAGTTCTTATGTATCACATAATCTCTCTGAAAGTCAACAAACCAACCAGATCCAAATTATAGCCTACACAACTACAATTAAAAATCAAACTGGTTCTATATGAACATAGGCTACCAATCAAAGATCAAGTCAACAATAACTGGGTGTTTAACAGACTAAAACGGAATGATACTCTTGAAATGCTGTCAGTTGTTCCACAGAAAATATTTTTACATAATTAAACACAAAATGTATTTTAATAAACATGGCACAAACATATTTAATCTATCGGCATAATTGCAGTACAATAAAACAATGAATAGACACGTTAAAAGATTACAACATAAATTCCGCATTAACTTAGTTAAGAATTCACACACTCGGAAACGTAGGCTGTGACATACCAATTAGCATCAAGCTTACCCAAACAATACAAAGATTAGACTGCTTTGCAAAACATGCACACGCTCGTTGTTCATTCAACTTGCAATATTTGACAGTATACAATCATGCACAAAAATGAGGTATTTATTTCATTTATTTGGAAATTATGACAAGATCAGTAGAACAAAAAACAGCCAAAAAATCACAAATAAAAATTCTGAAATATGAATTGAAATCAAGTTCACCGTATCAATGCTTATCACGAACAAACTGACAGAAATTTCCTTCAGCAATTACTCATACTTCATGCTTTCAACATAATATTACGGCAACACTAATTCAAATACACTGACTATTACTAACACATTGCTTACACATATTTTATCTACTAATGACTAGAAAGTGCTGTACTTGATGTCGTTCAAACACCTAAAAAACACATAAAAATTGGTTGATATGCAGTCAAACTGTTCTGGGAATATTTAAACAGTAACGACAAATGTTTAAAAGACATTGCAACACACTGGTCTTATTCACTGTCCAGATAACTCAAAAGCATCCACAGAACCAACAATAATTCCAAAAAACAGCAGCGAAAGCACTTCTTTCTACAGCGGCTCCTCAGAAAATTATGCACGCAAACATCTCTTAAAAATACGTTCTCCGAAGAAAATACATTTTCCAAAGCGACTGTAACGGTTGAAGGTATAATACACTCTTCGGTGACCTCTAAATCACATGAAGTGAAACCTGAAAGCTTTGAAAAGCATTTCTCAGTATCAAAAGATCGTTTATATCTCCGAGTCCTCACCAACTAAAAGCTGAGAACCGTCTATCACAACCATTTCCATCCTTCATCAGAACGCCATTTTACAGTTGGCCGAAAGACAGAACAATCCATCCGCAACGAGATTTTCCTCCGACGATGACGACCTTGATGGTTGACTCGAGGATGCCGAATAGATGGAATTGGAGCTGAGTGAATTAGCGATACTTAGTCTCTCCTGATCGCTGCTCCTTCGACAGCAGCACGCAAAACGCATCCACGCACAAGGACTGGTTTTCTTCTCTACGCTGATCGCAGACTGAAGGCACTGCAACCAGTGCAGTTTGTCTGCTTCGTCAGTGGCATGGAATGTGAAGCAGGATTCCTCGGCAGAGTCGTGATTAACGTGAAGTTGGAAAGAGTGTTTGGCTGAAAGAATTATATGAAATTCACAAGTTGATGCGGACATTTCGGTGAGACAATGCATTTGTTAAAAATTTAACAAACAACAATATTAATAAGAATAGCAGTACTAGTAGCAGTAGTGCAGTAATGTACAGCGTAGTGTATAATGTACAGAGTTTTATTGATTCATCTCACTGTGCACTGTAACAGATTCTGAAGTAAGTAAGTAAGTAAATACGAGTGGCAGCCATGGCTATGAACCACTAGACACTATATTGCATATATTTAAAAATGGATGAGGAACTAGTAGTGGAGTCGCCATTACTTTCTTGGATGATACCCAATGGCCCATCATTCGGTTAATCTGACATTATGCAACATTGTTCAAAGTTCCGTATCTACCTTTCTGAGTATTTGGGAAAAGACTCGTTCTGAAAGATCCTCTTCCTTTGCAACTCCCAACTGGAAGATCAGTGACTGTTAAAATGGAAAGAGGAATTGGTTGTTGGTGAAGCTGATATCGAAGTGTTTTTCCGTGGATGATACGCCGCGTCACAACAAGAATCTTCTCAAAAAGAAAGACTTGGAGTTTCTGTAAATCAGAAATAACAATGCAATCAATTTCATTTCAACAATTATTAAGCATGAAGAAAAGAGTCATATACAGAAGACTAGAGTCAGAAATAAATACTAGTTTTTGCCCCTACATCAAATTTAATTCCAATGCCAATAAGACCAAGCAATCTAAATGTACAGGAATAGAAACTTATTTAAAATAATTTGCAAATCCGATTCATATAGCTACATGATTCTCCATACTTCAATTTTACACGATATTAAATATTTTGTGAACTATCCACAAGCAACTTTTTACTCTGAAAAATACAATAAGTACAGTCACCAGAAAGAATATTCTTATTTAAGAATAGGGCTTTCTTGATTGTTGGTGCCTGCTTGGAATAGCCTCTCCTTTGGCCTGTGTTGTTTTCCGTGGGATGTGTCCTAACTCTTTCCATAAACTACTCAAAACTTGTGATATTTTGCCGTGCCTAGGTGAGGAGTGTCTCTGAATATTAGTTATCTTCACGGGCAGCTAAATAAATTCCATAGATAATATATCATTTATTTTTCTCGATCTAAAACAATAGCTTTTTCCACATTAATTTAGCACATAATAAAAGATGCAACATCCATACCAGCCCTCGATTGTTTCTCAGTATTCCGTCGCAGACAATCAACGTTGACATGTAAATTAGAGGATGTCTCTAGAAATAGAAAAATAATTACAAAACAAATTCACTTCATTGTTTTCCTGAAAGTCAATCTGTAGATCAGAGACTAAAACATTTCGCCAAAATTATTTTGTTATATTTAAACTAAATAAACAACTGCATAAATTTACAATATCATTTTGGCAAATACTTCTCCAATATCCTGCATACCATCAACGACTAATGTTGAAGGAGGTATGAAAAATATAATGATGGATATCTGCCTACCTCTGCGAGCTGTGTAACTCTACACTTAACGCTTGTCACTTCTGTTTCCTTCGTTCGGCTGAACAAAGTCTGCTCTCAGTCCTTTTACTCTTCCGGAAAACATAACTGTCACTTTATCTCTAGAGTAGGCTACTGTTCAATTTAAGCGTTTTTAGCCTAGCAAATCGTACAACAAACTGACATCAATCAATATTAATTCAAACCCAATATTTATTTTTTTCCTTATGAAATGAACTTGCACATAAAACCTTTTGTAAAATTAGTCAAATGTAACAGGCTGGTCTGGAGTCTTGATTAAACAAAAACTGAATTGAATGACCAGTTACTATAATGTTGCTGCTTATTGTTGTGGGGCGCGGTGGTGTGGTAGGTATGTTCATTGCCTTTCAGCCGGAGGGTTGCAGTTTAGAATCCAACTCAAGTCGCCACACATAGGGACCCACGGGCAAGTCCTTCACTCGCAATTGCTCAGCGTTTCGGCGTGAAACTCCCAAGCAGTGTCCGTGCTGTAGTCGGGAGCGCCTCTGAGTAGTGAGCTTGAAGGGGCGCTATAACAAGTGTCACAACAGAATAATTTGCTGTACGATATACCTGTTGATCATTCAAGAAGTGCAGTTTCTCGACGATAAAATGACATTTCGATCGACCCATCTCAACGTCCGTTTCTTCGATCATCGATCGAACGATGCTCGTGGCGTTCTCAATCATCGCAACATCCACGTGATTGGTGGGAGTCTTCAATCAAAAACACAACAAATGCAAACTAAACCTTTTGCATAATAATATTATTTAGGATATTTTTCATATTATTCAGAGGTAATATATTACATATCATATATTATTTAGGATATTTTACATCCATGGCGCCTCTTGAAGGTATGCTACTCAGAAGCGCTCCCAGCCCAACCACGGCTAAACAGTACAGTTTGAGATTCTTATGGAACAGCGTGGGGCGACCACAGAGCAATAAGCCTAACAGAGACGCCATTCTAGGCAATTATTCATGGGTAACATATTATATATGGTGTGATAACCTCCTAGTGATCACCTCCTCCTATCAGTCTCTTCGGAAGCTTCTTCGTATAAGTTCGTGGTAGCATAGGCCTATCCCTAGATAACTGTTTCATTAGCTAAATGGCTAGGTAAAGAATCTACAGACTTTCACTGTTTTATTAACCAACAACGACGACGTGTTTAAGTCTTCTTATTATACTCCAAAATCCGATGTAAAGTAAAACGATCAGCAACAACACAACAATGACTACACTTGCGTTATCATAACAACTACACGACTACTACCTTCATCAGTCTACTCTATCGCAACTCAACAACAACTATTACAGCCTATCTCAACAGCTCTCAACACACAACACTCCTTCTTCACTTCCACTCCCTCCTTGTACACTCAACGTACGCTCGTCTAGACATCACGCACTGTCCAGTCAATCACCTGTCCAGACGCCGCGCGCCAATTTGCAGTTGGCCTACCTGCGTCGCTGTACGACAATCGTCGTGCACTGATTAAATTAGCTTACATTACCTCCTTCCTTTCTTTTGAAGAGAGCTAATTAATCTTAAAAATTAGCGAACGTATAATGCTTAAACTAAATACAAACAATTCCTATACTAAATGCAATCACAAAATATCTTATACTACAATCTCGATAAGCAGTCCGCTACTACATTCAGCTTTCCCTTCTTATAGTTCAACAGAATGTCAAAATTTTGCAATGATAAAGACCATCGGACTAACTTAGCAGACTTCGACATTGACTCAGTCAAATAAACTAAAGGATTATGGTCAGTGAACACATTAATCTTGGAACCAATAATAATTTCTTTCAATTTGTTTAAAGCCCATATGATTGCATAGGCTTCCTTCTCAATCGTCGCCCATCTCCTCTGGGTATCTGTCAGCTTCTGACTGATAAATAAAACGGGACGTTCTATCCCCTCATCGTCCACTTGTGACAGCACAGCCCCCACAGCAAAATCACTGCTATCACAGTACAAATTAAATGGTTTGCCAACCTCGAACATGTATAAAATCACATTTGATAAAACAATTTCTTTAAGAGAATCAAAAGACTTCTGGTGGTCCTCAGTCCAAACAATGTTCTCAGGTGTCTGCTTGCTAGTTAAATCTGTTAATGGTTTAGCAATTTCAGCAAAATTACAAATAAATTGTCTGTAGAAACCAAAAAATCCTAACACTTGCTTCACTTGCTTCTTCGTTTCAGGGTTTTTCAAATTAATCAAACTGTCAATCCTATCTGGATTCATCATCTTCTTCCCTGATCCTATGAGGTGACCGATGAATTTCACCTCACTCTTACCAAACACACATTTCTTCAAGTTCAAGGTTACATTATGCAGTCTTATTTGTTTCAAAAACAATTCTAAATGTTCCAAATGAATGTTCCAATCATCAGAATGTACTGCAATGTCATCAACATAGGGTTCAGTAAATGCATTAATCGGTTGCAAAATCATGTTTATTGCTTTTACAAAAGTCCGTCCAGAGTTAATCATGCCAAAAGGGACACGTGTAAATTCGTACAGTCCACTATGGGTAACGAATGCGGTTTTCCATTGGTCCGATTTCTTCACAGGACAAGTCCAGTAAGCACTGCGACAGTCCAAGACGGAAATAAACTTGGATTTCCCGACTTTGCTCAGCACATCGTTGACGATCGGCATGGGATATCGACAATTTTCAGTATATGAATTCACGTACCTGTAGTCGCACGCGAGTCTCAAGGATCCGTCCTTCTTCTTGACGATGACCAGCGGACTTGCCATTCTGCTCGACGACGGTTGAATGATGTTTGCTTTCAGCATCTCTTGTATTTGTTTGTCCACTTCTGCGCGGTATATCAGCGGTATTCGATAAGCCATGAACTCTTTCTCTCGAAAGTCCGGTCTCAGCACCACTTCGTGTTCTACCAATGTACATAATCCAGGTTTGTCCGAAAATCTGTCTGCATAACGGTTCAGTACATCCAGTAGCTGTTTCTGTTGCTCGCTCGTAAGATGTCCGATCTGTTCATAGTCCAATTGCAGCGATTTCTGTGTCGTCTCTGCATGGTCTTCTTTCAATGGTAGCTCTACCACTGATCCGAATTCGTCGTCCTCTTCCACGATGAGACCACACGATAATGTTCTTGCGATGAACTTCCTCATTTTGTTGGCATGGACGATTCGTCGGCCGTTTTCATTCATGTCCACCAGATACGAATACTTGGATCTTCTTTGTAGCACTGTACATGGACCATGCCATCGTGAGATCAATTTATTGGTTGACGTTGGATACAGGACGATGACGTTTTCTCCTGGTTCGAATTCTTTATCCTTGGCCCTCTTGTTGTATTGACTGGCGTATTGTTTTTGCTTTTCCTCTGCACAATTCTCAGCAAATATCAAAGCTTTCTCCATGTCTTCTCTTAAGTTCTTCAGGTACTTTGCTGGTTGTACTCCAATGTTTGGCGGTAGATTTATTTCTTTGGTCCAGCTTTCCTTTAAGATAGTTAATGGTCCTCTTGGCATTTTTCCATACACCAGCAGATATGGTGCCACTCCTGTCGTTGCGTTAGGAACTTCTCTCAATGCCCATACGGTAAACGGAATGATTTTATGCCACTGTCTTGGATTTTCCACAATGACATGATGTACCATCTTCTTGAACGTCTGGTTCCATCTCTCGACTAATCCGGCTGCCTCTGGATGCCCCGGTGAATCGAATCGTGGACAGCATCCCATCAATTTCAAAAATTCTCTTGTAAGACTGGCTGTAAAATTCGTGCCTCTGTCGCTGGTGATCACAGACGGCACCCCCACGTCAATGAATAGCTTCATCAAAGCTTCGCACACAGCCTTAGCAGTCAATGACTTCAGCAAAAAGATTGTCGGCCATCTTGTACATGAATCCACTATGCACAAGCAATACTTATGCCCAGCTGCTGACTTCGGTTCTATTGGGCCTACCACGTCCATAGTCATCCGTCGGAATGGAACATCTTCCCTTGGAATTGGTGTAATCGGCACTCGATCCATCACCAAACTTCGTGCCTTCAGCTGACACTTCTCACAGGACTTACAAAATTTCACCACGTCTCGACGCATCTTTGGCCAGACAAAGGACAACTTGATTCTCTCTCGTGTCTTCTCTTCTCCCAAGTGTCCGCCAAATACTGACTCGTGAGCTAATTCCATTACTTGAATTCTTCTCTCTTTCGGTAACACCAACTGGTACACTAGCTGATCCAGCATTTGATGCTTCTTATACATCAATCCATTCACCACGCTAAACTCTGATCCTTTGTCTTCAGCGATCCTCCACCACGATTTAAGTGACTCGTCATTTCTCTGCTGTTCCTCGAATTTCTTCGCATCTTCCAGCTGTCTTTCATCGTTCGAATTCTCTGTGAACAAGTCCCTCATACTTGTCTCCAGTTCAGCGTCGCTTCCGGAATCTTCACTATCAATTCGTTCACATGCAGCCATCTCTTCTTCAGTTTCATTGTTCTCAGATGTTGTTCTTTCGTCATCTTGAATGCTGAGTTCATCTTCGCTGTCCATGTCATCTTCTTGCGAACTTTCGTTTATCGTTTCATCTTCTCCGCCTTCGACTTCTGCTCTCCGACTTTGTGCTCTTGTAGTCACATTCGCTTGTAGTTCCCCTTGCAATACACTCACTGGTGGAATCTCTTTCAATTCTGCAATTATTTCCGGATGTAGCAAGAACTTTTCTCTGTTTTCTTTGCACAGATCCGCTGGAATGCTGGCACACACTAAAGTTAAATATGGCGCGATATTTATTGTCCTGTCCTCTGTAGCTGCTCCTTCGTTACGACCGCTCATCCGCACTTCGATTTTCACCAACTTAGCTGGAATCGGCTCTCCAGCTACACATTGCAAATGAACTCTGCCGATTTCTTCTACTGTCGTTCCTTTCAGTAGTTCCTCGTTGATTACTGGTATCTCGGTCCCCGAGTCAATCAACGCCTCGACTTGCACAGGCTGCCCATCAGTCCCACGTATCTCCACATTTACATGCTGCAACGATATCTTCTTTATGCGTTGACACTCCTCTTTACTTTTTGTTTCTCGACAAATTTCTGCAATGGAAGTAGTCTTTATCGCTTCTTTCTGTATGGTGAACTGCGGCGTACACTTCATTACCGACTTCACTTCTGTTTCACGATCGTCCGATTCTTCAAACTGGTCTGGTGCATTCATCACTTGTATCTGATTTACTCGAAGATTTTCTGCACTTCTGCTAAAGTTCTTCCTCAGATTTGCCGCTCCTGGTGCTTGGCAATGTTTTATTAGGTGTTTGTCAGAATGACAGTTGTGGCAACGTTTCTTTATAAAACTTCTTTGCTCATTGTTCTCCCACTTGTTGTACGGCGTGTATGATGCATTACTTTCTGTTGGGCGTCCCAGCGGCGGAGTTCGATTGTAGGCTTGTCTGTCCCACGTTGACTCTTTCTTATCTTGCCAATACTGCTTTCCAGAATAATTATCTTTCTTTGCATCATTACTCTTGGCTTGGCTTCCGGTGTCTTTGCTATCCTTGTTCCACTTGAATGGCTTTGAGCTATTTCCCCATGCTTCAAATTTCGGTTTGTCTTGGAACATCACACCAATCCGATTGTTTACATGTATGTCTGCGAGGTCTGCAACATTACTAGCTTCCAAGCATTCTGTGCCCTCTTTTGCTAAGACAAACTGCAGTGGACCTGGTGGTAAACATTCTTTCAGCTTATTCATTCATTCATTCATTTCGTGAATTTATATAGCGCTTCTTCAAGAAACTACTCAGAGGCGCTCCCAGTCCAGCCACAGCTAAAATAATAGGTTTTGAGCGACTTATAAAAAGCAGGTGAATTTAGTATAGGCATAAGTCGCAAGTTTAGTGGGAGGCCATTCCAGATAGCGGGACCCACAGAAGAAAAGGCTCGGCGCTGTCTTGTAGAAGTGCGAGCTCGAGGAACCAAAAGCTCCCCCGTTGTCGTAGAGCGAAGAGCTCGACGGGCTGCAAGGTCAGAGACAGGTCGACAAATAATAGACAGGTATGATGGAGCACAATCAGTAAGGCAACGCCAGACAAGTGCAGCAACTCGGTAGGAGATGCGCTGTGAAACAGGGAGCCAGTGAAGAACATCACGCATATAAGCAGAGACGGGGGCATATTTAGGAATGCGGCCAATGAGGCGAGCAGCCGAACGAATTATCCGCCACTAACAAATCAAACAGCTTCTCGTAGTCTTTGTCCACTCGTCTACTTCGGACATAATAATTCAACAGGTTCTTCAGCCTAGCCGTGAACATCGTATACGTTTCTTCGACTGTCTTCTTGGCATCTGCAAACCTTGACCTGTACTCACGAGCTGTTAACTTGAATTCCTTCAACAAATGCTCTTTCACTGCATCGTATTTATCTAAATTCTCAAATGACAATCGATTCAATACCGTTCGTGCTCTCGGGGTCATCAATGGCAACAACAATTTCACCCAGTACTGCTTTTCCACAGCGAAGCTATTGAATGCATTTTCAACTGTTTCAAAATATAATGGCACTTCCATCATATCATACGGCATCTTCGGTAACACATGTTTCATTGCATCACCTATCTTCTTAATCTTTGACACCATTGTCTCACTTTCTCTAAGCCTATTTTGTTCTGATTCCTCACGGATTCTTCTATCGTCTTCGTCTTTCTTCCTCAGTCTATTTTGATCTTCTATCCTACGCAGTTCTTCTTGTTCAATCTTCTGCTGCAACAGTTCTAACTGCTTTCTGCGTTCTTCTTTTTCAATAGCCATCTCATGGAGTTGAGCTTCCTTAATAGCAAGTTTCTTTTGTTCTAATTGCATCTGTTCTTCTCTTTCTCTTTCTGCTTTTTCCAAATTGTCTTTCTCACTTTGGAATTCTTCCTGTCGAATCTCTTCAGCTCTTTGCAGTTCTTGTAAACGCAACTTTTCCTTTTCTTCCTCACGAGCCTTTTTGTCTTCGATCTGCTGTTTTCGTATTTCTTCATCGCTTTTTCTTGCTCTTTCATATTCTATCATTAATTCCATCCTTCATCGTTCTGCTTCGTCACGATCTATTTTCATTTGTTCTAACTGCAGCTGGAATTGTTGCCTCTGCATGTCTATCTCTTGCTGTCTCATCCTTTCTGCTTTTTCTATCTCTTGTTGTCGCAGCCTATCTGCTTTTTCTATCTCTTGTTGTCGCAGCCTATCTGCTTTTTCTGCTTTTTCTTTCTCTTCTTGTTTACGTTCTTTCTTCTCTTGCCTACGTTGCTCTTCTTTCTCTTTTTCTTCCTGTCTGCGCTGCTCATCCCTCATCATCATGAATTGCAGCAACGCCTCCATAGACATCGGTGCCTGTGGTTTCTCAACCGGATTTTCTTTAGCGCCTCCAACAGCACCTTCTTCTTCTTCTTCTTTCTTAGCCCAAACCTCGGCTAAATTTCTCATCAATTCTTCCCTCGACATCTGTTCGACTTCTTCTGCGTCTACGTCTGCTTCAATTAATAATTTTACTAGTCTCTCCGAAGACATCTTTTTAATAGCTGCTTGCTTTTGCTCCGTAAGTTTCTCCATCTTACTTCTTTACTTTACAGATGCTCGATAAAATAGTAGGCTACTCTTCAAATGTTTGCAATTGACTGACTTCAATTCGTTATGCACACTTCAATAGACAAGCAAGTTTTTCTACCTTGTAGTCGTTGTGTTGTCGTTTCTCACTGACGTACGGATGCTCGATGTATCGTTGCTTCTCCCGTGTGCTCGGCTCCTCGATAAATTCACAGCGTCCGTTCCTCCGCAACGTCTGTTGATTGGATAGAATCCCTCCGTTCGTAACTTGGCACGTAGACCCGCCGTTCGTAACTAGGATCGTTCTCCTGCAACTTGGATCGTTATCTCACCGCAACGACACCAAATGTGATAACCTCCTAGTGATCACCTCCTCCTATCAGTCTCTTCGGAAGCTTCTTCGTATAAGTTCGTGGTAGCATAGGCCTATCCCTAGATAACTGTTTCATTAGCTAAATGGCTAGGTAAAGAATCTACAGACTTTCACTGTTTTATTAACCAACAACGACGACGTGTTTAAGTCTTCTTATTATACTCCAAAATCCGATGTAAAGTAAAACGATCAGCAACAACACAACAATGACTACACTTGCGTTATCATAACAACTACACGACTACTACCTTCATCAGTCTACTCTATCGCAACTCAACAACAACTATTACAGCCTATCTCAACAGCTCTCAACACACAACACTCCTTCTTCACTTCCACTCCCTCCTTGTACACTCAACGTACGCTCGTCTAGACATCACGCACTGTCCAGACAATCACCTGTCCAGACGCCGCGCGCCAATTTGCAGTTGGCCTACCTGCGTCGCTGTACGACAATCGTCGTGCACTGATTAAATTAGCTTACATATGGGAACAGAATACTCTAGTTAAAAAGCAAAGACCATAAAAAAGTTTGCCACTGTTCGTTTTCTTACTAACAAGTTTGAGAATGTTTTCGAAGAGAAGCGGATATTTGACCATTCGACTTCGAGGAACATCTGAAGAAAAAGACAATACAACACAAGAAAAATTCAAGTTGCGACTCAAGACCAGTCCTCACAATATGGCAAATCACTGCTGCCTACTGATTTTTAATCTTGTGTTCAACATCATTTATCCAACATCAACCAATCATGCACAAGCTTGCTTGGCATTATCAAATGATTAATTAATTATTAGAAGAGCTAATTAACACCCAATGGGAATGTGAAACCGGAAAGTCAAGTAACAATTTGGAAAAACAAGTTCAAATGAATGAGTCCCAAGTTCTACGCAAGCAAGTCTGCGCTACGTAACTATATAAATTGTGTGGCTGTACAAATACAAGCAGATACAAACAGTACTAAAAAAAACTTATAACACTGGTGCTAATCTCAATTATTATATGAACTTTAAAAACATCATCCATGAAAGAGCTGCTCAATCATAAAATCCGTTACCCAGAAAACTCCAGAGGTCGAGCTTTCGACTGAACGGCGACTCCTGGCAGCGCTCAAGAAAGTCGGCGACGGCCAGGTCCTGCTTCTTGACGTCGAGAAGAGATTTCGCGACGACAAGGTTTGCACAATACGGAACGTAACAAATCAACTTTGGAACCTACACGAAAAAGAGAATTATCTCTTCTTTAGATGTTTTGTAAATTTTTAAATCATTAAACAAGAAAAACTTAGTATTATGGTAACAGTGATGCATTATCTTAACGTCCTTGTGCATTATTTGTAGCAGCCAATGGCATCATGGTAACATCCTGACTTGAATAACATTAGAGTGGACCACAGATTCCTTGGCAGTAGAACTCTCGACTTTGAGTAGCATCCCCTTGATGCTCTTGCTCAGGTCCCTTTCTAGAACTCCTCATCAGGCATTCCTCTCTCAGCTTAAGACAGTTCTATTCGGCCGCGCCGGTGTTGGGAGCATCTCTGAGTAGTCCTCTTGAAGAGGCGCTACTATAAAAATTAATTTAATGAATGAATTAAAAGTAGTTAAACAAGTGGAACTGGAATGCGGGAAGTAGAAAAGAGGAATACCACGAAAAAACTGGTAGGACACTATCAAAGATGATTTTAGATGTTGTCTGGAGATGACATGGGAGGAGACCGAAGAACTGGCAGTGGACTGGGACGAGTGGAGGAGATGCATTGTCCGATGTGCAGACCTGCACGGGAAGAACTAGATACTTTAATGCAAACATGCATTGAAATGGAGACAAATACAGCACAAACAGCAATACGCTATTAAATTACGAATTCTAAATCAAATTACGAATAACAAATTAAATACCGAATAACAAATTACCCAATTGAGTAGCGCATGGCCAACACTGTGCGTCATTCCGTTGGCAAGTTTCTGCCTAGAGAGAATGTTCGCCAACTCTGTAAGTAAGTAAAACACTTTACGGACAAGACTGTACTAAATCGGAATTTGAGCAACAATGCAGCTGGTCATGAAAGTGTTAAAATGGCTCAAATAGACAAGTAACAGAAAAAGAAAACTGAAATGGCTTTGTGAAGCCAAGTTGCTTGAAGCCTGATGGATGCACACGTCACTACCGCACATCACCAGTATCACCATTGCCACCTTACCATCACCACTCCACCATCACCACTGACTCCCGTGCCATCTAAGCCCTCCAATGCCTCCATCCTGTCAGAAATTAGCAAGGACAAGACAAAATTGGGAAGTCAAGAAAGCGTGCACCCATTTGCTTCTCAACAGAGCGCCTGAAGAGATAACAACATTTGTGTTACCTTACCGTAACCCAGCTACCTTTATTGTCGTGAGAATACTCCACAGAGGTTTCAATATTACTGACATATTGACTAATATGTTTTTTTGCCCATTGCTGAAGTTTTTGAGCTATGTGTTATTTTTATGCCGCATTCATTTCTTTACTTGTATTTCCTGCTTTCTACACTGTTCATATTTTCTCGCCTCACCATCATGATATTCAAATTTCATTCCAGGATTATCCAGGTTAGCGGGGCCTGTCCCTTTCTCGATTACCCTTTCTAAAGATTCAGTTAGATATAATCAAGGTGTCCTATGAACATTAATTTTCAGTGTATCATTTTTTTCTGTGCTGTCTGCATAGCAGTTTGTTGTTTTTCTTTTCTCAGAATAAACTCATTTGAATTGAATTGAATATCAGACAAGGACTCTAACCCTGATGAAGAGAAGTCAAGACATCAAGATGACCAAACAGTTGTTCCAACTCGACTTCGTTTAACAGGCCGAGAAGTTTCATTGAATCGTGATACATCTACAGGGAACAATTTATTTGTAACACATTTTATCTATATATGCATTAATGTAATTTATGTAGAGCAAATGCATCAGCAGCAACAGACTGTCTATTATAGAACTAGTTCGATTGGTACCAAAAGACACAATTTATATAGCTCATATTTCAAAATCCGCTCGATCTAGAATTGTCAAAAGATGTTTCAAATTGTGCAAAACGTTGGTGAAAGTTGAAGTTGTTAAATTATCAATTGATAAAAATACAAAATCTGATTTCAGAAGCTTAAGTACGAGACGTAAAAGCAACATTAGACATTTAAATCTGCCTAGCAGATGAGAGAACCTGAAGATGATTTAACATGATGACCACCCGCCCAGTCGCCCACGTATCCCAAGACCAAGAAAATTATGTCGCTAACACTTCAGACCTCACAGCAAGATTCTTAAGATTCTCGTCATCTTCAGATCACTTTTTCAATCATTTATTCATTGCATTTATATAGTGCCCCTTCAAGAAACGTTTACAAATGAGTGGCAGTGTTGCAAAAAAATCTCACCCTTTTAACCATGATGAGGTCGTCGATAAGGTCAACTTCGCTTCGATACAGTTCGAAAATCGCCTGGAAAAGAAACTCGCATCCATCACATCTGAAACTCTATTTTAATTAAATCTGCCTTAAATACAAAAACGTTTTTAAAAGCAGCCAAAGGAGCCCACATTAGTAGATCAATTCAAATAGAAAAAATAAATATTTTATCTATATGACCTCACAAATAGGTAAAATAAATATTTTATCTATAGATATGACTTTAAATAGCTAATTAATTTTTATAAGGGATGACGGGGGTAGAGAAGCTTAACATTGCACATGTATGCATGCGGTGTTCAAAAAATGTATGAGTTGCAATGGAGGAGGGGGGGGTTAAAATACTTTTTTGGCATAGGTAATACATGGATGGGCCCTAAACACCAAACCAATTCACCATAGAAATCTTAATAGGAAGAGCAGTACACCAATCCTCCATCACCTCTTGTCGCTCCAGTTGACCTCGATCCAGTTTTAGTCCTTCGAAATGCTCCACCGTTTCATGCCAGAGACTGAGCCTGCGTCTCTGGAGGGCCACTCTCGACCGCTGACGACTTGGAGTGACGATGTACTTACAAGTCGTGGGAAGTCGCAGCAGACTCTGCGTGCTAAGCGACTTCTGTCAATTAGAGGAAAAACATTTAAACAGACTTTACAAAGTAGAAAACGGATAATTTATAAATTCAACCATTAAGATTCAGCCATCACACATTGTTTGAGTACTGAGAGGTATATCATACATCACATGTACTGAGAAGTATATATAACGAAAGGTCTATCAGCGTCAATCAGAGCTATTGAGGAACATCAGAGGTACAGAACTTTAGGTATATGAGAGTACTGAGTCTACAGACAGACATATAGATGTACTGGCAGGTATATCAGAGGTACTGAGAGGCATATCAGAGATACTCAGAGGTACATGCATCAGAGGTACTGAGGAATATCATATATGTAAGAGGTATCAGAGGTACAAAAAGATACTGAGAGGTACACAATTCACTATAATCTGTCTTTATACCGATGCATACAAACCTGAACCACATATCCGACTTTCCTAAATGGTGTCAGTGGTGATGCTGCAACTCTAAAACGTTTGGAGACAGAGAAGCTCTTATGAACCGATTCCTACAAAACAGAAGTGCAGACCTGAAATGGATTGCTCAACGAACAAAACAAAATCCAACTTCCATTCTGGCAAGCAATTACTTTGATCAATCCTGTTGCCCGTTTGAATTCACAAAATAAAATAATTAAGCACCGTAAACTACAGTATTAGGCTACCCTCATTTGATCAATGTATGGTTTATGCAATATTAAATGAACGCAACAACATTGAGATTGATAGTGAAACCAAAAACCTAGAACCACCAATTGATGATGAAATACAATAGTAAGGCGTAAAAAAATTTATGTTTCCGGTAACCCGACCGACCCATTTTTACGGCCGCGACCCAAATTTTTTCCCAAAAAAAGTTAAATTTTTTTCAAAAAATATTTTTTTAACATTTGTATTGAAATAACATGAGAGACGTCAACAAAATGAAATTAATAGGACTATTTTTAGAGCAGTTTTAGGTGCAGACAGTCGGGAAATAGGCAGTTTATACTTGCTTAGAACACGTACTTTGTTTTAGCGTGCAAAAAAGACTAGTGGGGTATACTTTTTCGGATAGTCACTGCATAAAAATATTTTACAAAATAAAAATATTTTCCGACCTACCTACCCAATTTTTTTTAGCTCTGTTACCGGAAACACAACATATTTTTTTTTGCCTAACAGAATATAATAGCAGACAATAGAACTTAACTAATGTTAAATTCCACCAAATAAGAACTTTTCAGATGGGTGTTTAATTATTTATTTTTCATTATGACCATTGTCTGGTTGGCCATTTGATACTGCCGTTTAATATTTACATAATAAGTTTAATATCCGCACAAAAATATAATTATGCTGCTGCATCATTTCATGATTTCAGAAAAGCAAACAGTGAAAAGAAGTTAAACAGTTACAAATCAAACAGTTACCTTAAAATCTGGAGAAAGATTTCTTGGTACATCATTGATGCCAACTTGCGAAAATTCGTCGAGCGATGATCTGTAAAATAAATGACAATTTGTGTAAATAAACAAACGCTTAAACTGTGAACAAATTAAATTCACCCTAGCCGGTTCACACTGGTTTCACTCTTACTCTTTTACGCTTATTTCAAAATAGTCCTATTCAGCTATGTTGGGGTTGGGAGCGGTCCCGAGTAGTAGCCCTTCAGGTGCGCTGCAAATACAATACAACTGCAATTTGATAATGCCCTCCTTACAAAGAGTAGAAGCGGACATAGAAGTTTGGCAACCATTAAAATCTATCTATGCATAGGTAGACTAGAGAAGGTAAGTTTTCAGTTTAGAACGAAAGACAGTCTCGCTAAGAGAGTTACGAACATGAGGAAGATGAGAGTTCCAGTTGAAATGAACCAGCATAATTAAGTGAAAGAACGCCGACCAAATACAAGACGTGTAGACTACGAGGAACTAGGCACTAAGAGATCTAAGAGAAGCGCAAACCAGTCTTCCTTTACCCACCCCACTTTCTTGTATCTTGACACCCCCCCCCCCTCCCAACCGATTTCTGCCCCACCATCCCCAATCAATTTTTTTACTAAGCGAATGCGAACAAGCTTGTTCCCCATGACTTATTTTGGGCGAGCGTGTAAATCTCGACACTACGCATTATTTTACGACATCGACATTTCGACCAATATTATTATCACAAATTCAATACATTTGCTCACCTTGCTAATACGCCGAGTATCTGGCAACGAGCGGCGGCCACAAGTGTTCGGCGCTCCCTCTCAGTTTTGTCCATGATTTCTTACGGAGATCCGCCAGATTTCGTTAGTTGTCTTGTCAACCGAACAGGTTTTCGAAGAAACTTATCAACAGTTCTACATTAAACCAACACCACGTGTCAAATGTTTGTGTTAAACTTCCCGCCATTTTAAAATCTATTCGAATGTAATCTTTGTCGGAGGTGCTGCAGTGTAAGTATGTAAGTATATTCGTTTGATTATACGGCTGCCTGTATAGCAAAAATCTTTAAGGTCTTTGTATAGTAGCCAAAGCGATACAGCTCGCCACCAAGTAACATAATTGCTCTTTACAAACTGTGCATAGGTCTATTATTATTATAGTATAGTTAATTTTTCCGTTGACACTATTCTTGTGGTAACTTTCGCCACATCCAGGCTCCTTTTGGAGCTTGTCACGGTTTGAATATAATTATGGTTCAGTGTCGACCTCAAAATTGATCTGACCTTGACTATACCATAACAAAGGCGCTATATAATTATTGTTACTTTGCCTTCTATAATGAATAGACTTCTTCGCCAGCATTATATTTCGGGTGATACTCCAACATTTGAAGAACTCTGTCGCCATGCTGATAACAGTTTGTTTTCGGCGGTTCTGACAAGACCAGGCCATGTCCTCCACGAGTTGCTTCCACCAGCGAAACAAACGGGTTATAACCTGCGCCCCAGACACCATGATCGGGTACTTCCACGAGCAGACAATCAAATGAGGAAGACATTTATAACTAGAATGTTATTTACATATTAATTAATTAGTTTGTTTAGTTTTAATAATTTTTATGTTAAATCTGTATGTGATACTTGTTCACCAGAGTGCTGTTTGGCAGCTGGTTAAGAAATAAAGAATATACTTACTTTTTACTTACTTGT
>OX243816.1:46329199-46334199 GCA_945859605.1 Lumbricus rubellus
CAGGGTCACGGGACAGGTTGTCCTGAAATGTGTCCGTCCTTCAAAACTCCTTCTGTCTGTCTGTGTTTCTGTCTGTGTGTCTGTGTGTCTGTGTGTCTGTGTGTCTGTCTGCCTATCTGTCTTTCTGTCTGCCTGTCTTTCTGTCTGCCTGTCTGTCTGTGTGTCTCTCTGTCTGCCTATCTGTCTTTCTGTGTGTCTGTCTGTCTTCCCTTCTGCACCTAAGCTGTTGTTAAGTTACAATCGTCGACGGTGAATGGCTGTCAAAGACGTCGTCGTCGTCGTCGTCCTCTCTCTTTCTCTCTTTCTCTCTTCCTCTCTTTCGTCCTTCGATCAATCGAACAACGACGTCGTCGTCTGCTTAGTGCTGATCGATGGCATGAGTGTCGCAATGGCAAGTGTGGCAATGGGTGGTGGAGGAGAAAGAGGAGGAGGAGGAGGAGGAGGAGGAGGAGGAGGACGAGGAGGAGGAGGAGGAGGAGGAGAAGGAGAAGGAGGAGGAGGAGGAGGAGGAGGAGGAGGAGGAGGAAGAGGAGGAGGAGGAGGAGGTGATGAGGAGGAGGAGGAGGACGACGACGAGGAGGAGGAGGAAGAGGAGGAGGAGGAGGGGAGGAGGAGGAGGACAAGCCCAGAAGAGGAAGGAGAGGGAGAGAGAGAGAGAGAGAGAGAGAGAGAGAGAGAGAGAGAGAGAGAGAGAGAGAGAGAGAGAGAGAGAGAGAGAGAGAGAGAGAGAGAGAGAGAGAGAGAGAGAGAGAGAGAGAGAGAGAGAGAGGGACAGACGCACAGATGGGCAGACAGACAGAGACAGAAACAGCGACACAGAGGCCGATAAAGAGAGACAGGAAGAGATATACATAGATAGACACACAGAGAGGCATAGAGGGAGGCAGATACCGAGAGAGACAGAGACACACACAGACACACAGCAAACAGGCAGACAGACAGACACGCATATGCAGCCGTTAGAAGTATATAGATGGGCAGTCAAGAAAAAGTCGCTCCGACCATAATACTACAATAGCCGAGCATATACCGCTCGCTATTGTCCTGCAGGGCATTGTCTTTTGTCGTCTGTCTTTGTGTCTGTCTGCGTGTCTTTGGTTAGTATTGTTAATTTGTTATCTATGCTTGCATGTGTGTTTCTTTATCTGTTGGCGTTTGTGTGGGTGTATGTTTCGGTGTGCTTGCGTGGGCGTCTGCTAAGTGGTGTCCGGTGTTGCCATAAAACTCTCTAATTACTTTCCTTTATTACTCTCCAGTCCATATATATATATATATATATAAATATACATACATTATATATACACCGTGTCTCAAAACAAACTGTGCCAAATTGTTTCTGTCAGAACTTCGTCAAATTTCCACCAATCTTAATAACTTTTGGCAGGTAGATGGCAAAATGGCTGATATTTTATGCCATATATGAATTTTCCACCTCACCTGACTCATACCACCGCACTACCTTGTTAAACACAGATGTGCCAATTTTGCATAAAACGCTTACTTTTATTACTTGCAACAAACAATCTGACAACTGAATTAGCATGCAGTAAAGTAAAATATGGTTCCTTAGTAGAGTTTTTAATTGTTATGACAGATCTGCTCAAAAGTGTTAGAATTGGTGCTCAAAATGTGTCCCGCGTATATGGACACAAGGGCCTAGACAGCGACGTCACTGGCAGATAGCAGCATCAACGATCGACTGGTCAAAGCGCACCCAGTCGTCGATGAGGCGCATTTTGAGTTCGTCGAAGTTGGCTATTATTCTGGAGCGGTAAACCTTCTCCTGCAGCACACTCCATACACTATAGACTGTGTTAAGATCCGGTGAATTCGGCGGCCACAGTGTTGGAGGGATGAAGTCGGGCGTCTCTCGCTACAGGAAAAGACGGTGTCGCGCGCTCGATGCGCCGGGGCGACATCCTGTTGAAAGACGAAAAACTTACCCTGGGATATCCGGCGTATGTCTGACAGCATCTTCTGGCCAAGAAGGCTGTCGCGATGGTAGGCCTATGCCCCATTCACTTTGACACCCGGCTTGATGCAATGGATTTCAGTGCAGCCAAGCGTCGTGACGCCGTTATATGCAAAATTGGCACATCTGTGTTTAACAAGGTAGTGCGGTGATATGAGTCAGGTGAGGTGGATAATTTATATATGGCATAAAATATCAGCCATTTTGCCATCTACCTGCCAAAAGTTATTAAGATTGGTGGAAATTTGACGAAGTTCTGACAGAAACAATTTGGCACAGTTTGTTTTGAGACACGGTGTACATCCATATACATATACATATATATAATCAGCAACGTTTCTACCTTTTTACCTACGTTTCTAGGCGTGCACTGCATATGTCTTTTGCGTGGGCATCGAACACAACGTTTGAATTTAAATACATGTCGTATATGTTTATGTACTTTCGAATGTATGATAGCGTGTATTCATAAATGTTATTATTATATAAACATGCCATAGATGGATGGGTGGATGGATGGATGGATGGATGGATGGATGGGTGGGTGGGTGGATGGGTGGATGGATGGATGGATGGGTGGGTGGATGGATGGATGGATGGATGGATGGATCGATGGATGGATGGATCGATGGATGGATGGGTGGTTGGGTGGTTGGGTGCATGGTTGGGTGGACGTATGGACGGACGGACATTTGGGGACAAAACCTTGTATGTTGAGATTTGGATGGTGCTAGGACAAAATGTCCCCGGACAAAATGTCCCGGACAAAATGTCCCGGACAAAATGTCCCTGGACAAAAAGTCCCCGGACAAAAAGTCCCCGGACAAAATGTCCCCGGACAAAAAGTTCCCGGACAAAAAGTCCCCGGACAAAAAGTCCCCGGATAAAATGTCCCTGGACAAAAAGTCCCCGGATAAAAAGTCCCCGGACAAAAAGTCCCCAGACAAAATGTCCCTGAACAAAAACTCGGGGACATTTTGTCCGGGGACCTTTTAT
This sequence comes from Lumbricus rubellus, assembly GCA_945859605.1. NCBI lineage: Eukaryota > Metazoa > Annelida > Clitellata > Crassiclitellata > Lumbricidae > Lumbricus > Lumbricus rubellus. The sequence goes on from OX243816.1 coordinate 46,332,168, forward strand.
CCGGGGACATTTTGTCCGGGGACTTTTTGTCCGGGGACACTTTGTCCAGGGACATTTTGTCCGGGACATTTTGTCCGGGACTTTTTGTCCGGGGACATTTTGTCCGTCCACGGATTTGGATATATTATGGAAGATGATCTTATAGTGGATCCGAGAGCTGATGGGGAGGCTCGACAAAACTTCAACCGTATAATGTGAGGACATTGATAATTTAAAATCTCATCTAATCTAATCTACGATTACAAGATCTAATCTGTGATGATCGAAACTGATTAAATCTAATCTTTCCTCATGTAAACGCATCCAATTAAAATCCATCGTTTCATCAAACGGAACGATACAGTTCTGCAATCCATTTTAGTTGAGCGACCATTGTTATTATTATTATTATACCAAGTGCAGTTTACCGATTGCGTGCTCAATCGCACCTAACCGATGTCGACATCTATTTATAGACGATGATGTCATGCTCAGACGTCTTTACAATTCGCCAGCGTGCAGAGGATGGAGTGGTTTTGGCTACTGCTGCTGCTACTGCTGCTGCTGCTACTGCTGCTGCTGCTGCTACTGCTGCTGCTGTGGCAAAAGCGCTTGCTCCAGCAGCAACGGTAGCAGCGAGAGGCAGCAGCTTAGCGATGTGAAGTGAAATCAGATCCGGCGCGAAAGCATTTCCGAGAAACGTTCTGATTGGTTCACGGGACGGAAATTTGCTTCTATAAATAAGTCGATGACGTAATTATTGTTGTGTCTTTCGTCATGTTTTGTACGAATTATTCCGCAAACTAAGTTGTATACTGAACGATGATGGGCTCCTATTTTCACATACTAAACATTCCAAATCTGATTTTTATCAAGAAAACGCCATATTTGAAAATGAACCGATTGTTCCAATCTGGTGTTCTCGCTGATCGAAAAATTTCCTCCTTCTCCTCCTCCTCTAGTTTGTTTACATTTCCTAATGTTTCCCCGGTGCTCTGCGTCAGTATTCACCTTCGCATTCTGTCAAAAAGGCAAAATCAAAATGGAGCTGGATTGTGCTGTACGAAATAAGCCGTACTCTGTTGTGCCAAAAGTGGTCCAGGTCGAGAACGTAAACATTGTCTCAGTTTTTCGCAGCACCCAAATAACGCGACAATCTCGTATAGCCTACAAGTAGGCTACTAAGTAAGCTAACTGTTGTTCAGTCAAAAATATATCGGTAGACAATCGGGTCAGTTTTGGTTCTCCGGCTAAGGTACATCAATTTATTTGCAATATCGAACCAATCCGTCCTGGGCACGACGTTAAACTGCATCCATCCTCCGCCACAGGGAACCAACAACGTCCCTGTGCTGGTCCTAAGCCCGGACAAAAGGAGGAAGGTTTGCCAGATGGGTGGCAGTAAAGGACCACGACGATTGAAATCCGCATAAACCACGACACAAGTAACATAGCGACCCAGATGCTTCTAGAATCTAGATGTCTTAATATAGAGCATAGCCGACATGCAAAGATCATTGCAATAAAATAATGACAAGGTTGAGGCCACACGATTTCTACGTAAAAACATTAAGCATTCACATGAAATAATTCAGTGGTATATAATAGTGGGATCCATTTTCGCTCTGGAAACTCCTTGGCACCACACTGGAGTCACCGCGTTCTCATCAGCCAACGACCACCAGCGAGAAAGAGAGATATAGAGAGAAAAAGAGAGAGAGATAGTAGAAGCTGTTTATCATAATAATAGCAGCTTGCCTGGCACAGCCGATCGCCGATGCCACCGCTGTTCATGGTGCTGCGGCTGCTGCTTCATCGTCATCACCCGAGAAGAGAAGAGAGAGGGAGAGAGGGTGAGAGGGATGGAACTGTAGAAGAATCGAACACATGTCGTCGACGGTCGAACCTTTAAGAGTCGCTCGAAGCACGACCAGGGCAGCGAGAGACGACACCGCCATCGCAGCCTCAGCCATGGATGGCTCACTCCTTCAAGGCGCAGTCCGACCCGTCATCATCTTCCCCTGATCAACCGAGGATTGACCGAAGAGGTAGG
>OX243816.1:46336699-46551699 GCA_945859605.1 Lumbricus rubellus
GAATCTCAACTGTCACCGTCTTTGTCTGTTTGCATGTCTGGCTGTCTGTATGGTTCTATGCCTGTCTTTATCCCACTATCCATTTCTGCATTACTTTATCTTTCTTTCCACTCTCTTTGTTTGTATGTATGTTACAGTATGTATGTATGTATGTATGTAACCTATGTATACATATATGTAGCCTATGTATGCATTCATGCATGAATCTAGGCACCTAATAATATATATATATATATATATATATATATAGCGACTCTAGTGTTTGTCTCTCTGTATCGCTGTCTATTTCTCTTCTGTTGTTCTTTTCGTGCGCATCGTGCATATTATACGCAAACCAGTTTTGTTTGCTATGGCGATTAATTTCAACACGCATGGTTTTAAATGTCGAGAATTAGCGGACGTCATAGGGATCCTTTCAATGCCATGAACCCCCCCCCCTCACCCCACCCCCCTCCCCATCGTCTCCTTCATCGTCTCTTCTCTACACAAGGTATCGATCGATGGCTCGCCAATGTCTTCTTAGTTTCCATCTAAGTCGACACGTGTAGGATATCTGAAGTCGACATATTCTTTCCCATGGGAAATTTCTGATATATATCCAGAAGCGATGTCAATGCGATATCGTTTGCTTGAAGGGGCGCTATATAAATGCATGAAATATAAACCGAATGTAAAGTGATTCAACTGCTCGGTAGGGATCCAGTGTCCATTTTCCTGCTCTTGATTCATATTGTAGGGCTGTAGGGCTTCGCTTGGCTTATTTGTTTTAATAATATCGTACCATGACTTTGGTTTATTCTCCCCTTGGCGCTCCACTCAGTTTCTGGAACTCATCATGTGTTCCTCTCTCATCTTAGTTCTGCTGAACAAGGTCTGCCTTCTTCTGCCCCGTTTGCTCGCACCTCCACCAGTCAGAACCCGTGCCTTCTCGGTGGTGTGACCCTCGACCTGGAATGGCTTAATTCCCTTTGATGCACCGCTCCGCTTCTAGAACTCCCCAGACTTCCCTCTGTCATCTTATACAGTTTCAGCTGGGAGACAGTGGAAGCGCCTTTCTTTGAGTATAACTTCGTTGAAGAGGCTACAAAAAATTCATTAAATGATCGAAGGAACGAACAAACGAACGAACGAACGAATGAATGAATGAATGAATGAATGAATGAATGAATGAATGAATGAATGAATGAATGAATGAATGAGGAACGATTACCTTTGACTTTAACATCTTGATGCATGCTCATTCGTGGTTGTCAATCAGCTTTTTTAATTAATGTGCTTCCGAAGACATGAAGTCATTGTTAAAATCATGGCAATGCAAATGGCTTTTGTAAACAATAAGCGGTAAATACATACATGTACATGTAGACATTGCAATCAAAGTCATTGAACAATGGAAATGAGATTCAACATCGGCAAATATTTGTACACGATATGACAGAGAGAGATCTTATCTCTTCTTGTCTTTTCTTGTCGCTTCTTGTCTATTCTATTCTCTTCTTGTCTATTCTCATCTCCTATTGTCTCTTCTTTCTCTTCTTGTCTATTCTAGTCTCTTCGTGTCTCTTCTTGTCTATTCTCATCTCTTCTTGTCTCTTCTTTCTCTTCTTGTCTCTTCTTGTCTCTTCTTGTCTATTCTTGTCTCTTCTTGTCTATTCTCATCTCTTCTTGTCTCTTCTTGTCTTTTCCTGTCTCTTCCTGTCTCTTCCTGTCTATTCTCATCTCTTATTGTCTCTTCTTGTCTATTCTCATCTCTTCTTGTCCCTTCTTGTCTCGCTTGCCTCTTCTAGTCTCTTCTTGTCTTTTCTTGTCTATTCTCATCTCTTCTTGTCTATTCTAATCTCTTCTTGTCTCTCTTGTCTCTTCTTGTCTCTCTTGTCTCTTCTTGTCCCTTCTTGTCTATTCTCATCTCTTATTGCCTCTGCTTTCTCTTCTTGTCTCTTCTAGTCTCTTCTTGTCTATTCTCATCTCTTCTTGTCTCTCCTCTTGTCCCTTCTTGTCTCTTCCTGTCTCTTCCTGTCTCTTCGTGTCTGCTCCTGTCTCTTCTTGCCTCTTTCTGTCTCTTCTTGTCTCTTCCTGTCTCTTTCCGGAACCTTGCATCCCATCTCGTGTTACATAAGCTTCTCTTAACGATGAATAATTATATATACATGTATTTATCTTTCTCTCTATATATAAAGAGAGAAAGAGTGCCGCTCTCTTTTTCCATTTATATGTGTGTGTGCGCGTGTGTGCGTGTGGGTATGTTGGTGTTCTTCATGCATCTGTGCATGGGCTGGCGAAAGAAACTACGGGCCCTCAGACAGAGCTGCAGTCATGGGCACTCCAAACCACCTCCTTAAGGTTTATTCAGAAGCAATTTATTCGCTTATCTAAGTTCTTGTAAACTGTTTTAGTGCATGCTCGTACACTGTTTACAGCCGGATTGTTGAATAAACTAAAATTATAATATATATATAATCAAAGTATATAATTGTATCGATATATTTACGCACTGATATACACGTAGCATTTCAACAAACAATGTTGCTTGCAGTACAAACATCATCTTCTATTAAAGTCCGTGTGTCGCCATTTGAGCGCAATGCTTTGTCGCTTCTTGTTGCAGGAGTCGTCCGCTGTTGTTGCATGCGAGACGTGCAACCACCTGTCGTTTGATTGACAGGCGGCCGAGGAGCATCATCAGACAGCAGACAATGACACCTGTTGATGAGATGGACAGCCTACCTGTTCAGTTCCGGTGCAAGCTGAAGGAGCTGCGTGACCTGATGGAGGTCAGGGGTCACGAGGCAGTCCTTAGAATCCAGCAGGACTACGGTGGAGTCGTCGAACTTTGTCGACGGCTTTATACATCGCCCAACGAAGGTATAGATAATTATTTGTTATTGTTATGACGATAGGAAAGGTGGCAGTCACGCATCTATGCGTGTGTTGCATTGTATGTATGTATGTATGTATGTGTGTATGTATGTATGTATGTATGCATGTATGTATGCATGTATTTCGACGTCTATGTATGAGTGCATGCACACACACACATAGTGACATACTTACACACACACACACACACTTACACACATATGCACATCTGCACCCGCACACGCACACACACACAAGCATACATATATATATATATATATATATATATATAAGCAGTAGTCCAAGAGCAATTACAATTACATAACTAAAAACAGGTAAGTAAAAAATCATTTACTCAATATTAATTTTTTTGACAAATGAATGAACTTGCTTGCAATTATTGATTGATTGATTAGCTGGATGCTTTTAAAGAATTACGAAGTAATTTATATGGATTATTGCGACCTATTTCATCTTCTGACCATGTTGTTGCTGTTGTTGTTGTTGTTGTTGTTGTTGCTGCTGCTGTTGTTGGTTGATGATGACAAGACGACGATATTGATAACGCATGCAACCAGTCTTCGAGCACATGAGGCTACTTCATATTTATCATCCGTTGTCCTGCTGTGTCCTTTGTCCTTGACGTAGTTCTGTCCTTTTGTCCTTGATGTATGTCTGTCCTTTGTCCTTGACGTATGTCTGTCCTTAGTCCTTGACGTAGATATATTCTTTGTTCTTGACGCAGGCATGTGCCTTGTCTTGGACGTGAGCATGTTCTTTGTCTCTTACGTAGTTCTGTCCTTTCTCCTTGGTGTTCTTTGTCCTTGACGTACGTCTCCATTTGTTTTTGCCGTTGGTCTGTCCTTTGTCCTTGACGTAAACATGTACTCTGTCCTTGCCATAGTCATGTCCTTTGTCCTTGACAAAGGACTGTCATTTGTCCTTGACGTAGTCATATCCTATGATCTTGACATAGGTCTGTATGTATGTCCAGTGTCCTTGGCGTAGGTTTGTCTTTTGTCCTTGACATAGTCCTGCCCTTTGTCCTTGACGTAGTTCTTTTCTTTGTCCTTGACGTAGTTCTGTCCTTTGTCCATGATGTAGTTCTGTTCTTTGTCCTTGATGTAGTTTTGTCCTTTTTCCTCAACGTAGGACTGTCCTTTGATATTGACATAGTTCTGTTTTTTGTCCTTAACGTAGGTCTGTCCGGTTCAGCTGCGGACATCGACTACCGTCGTTTGGTGTTTGGTTCGAATGTCATTCCTCCGAAACCAGCGAAGTCGTTTCTTGCGCTGGTGTGGGAAGCACTTCAGGACATCACGCTCATCATCCTGCTCATCGCTGCTCTCATCTCACTCAGCCTCTCCTTCTATCATCCCAAAGAGGAATCACACGATCTAACAGGTGGGCCATGATAATTATGATAAACTAGTCTTCATGCATATCGTCAGAACGTCGTCGTTATCATCACTCACCACTAACACGACCACCGCAACCACCCACCATCACCACCAGGACATCATCATCATCGTCGTCGTCGTCGTCGTCGACGTCATCATCATAATCATCATCATCATCACCATCAGCATCATCATCATCATCATCATCATCATCATCAACAACAATAACATCATCGTCATCATCATCATCATCATCATCAACAACAACAATAACATCATCATCATCATCATCATCATCGTCATCAACAACAACAACGACATCAGCGACGATGGCGATCTCCGGTTTTCTGCTGTAAAAATGATCAATTTAATTTGAAACAAAACAAAACAATGCCAGACACAAAAAAGCAATAAAAGTACTAAATAAAACAATACAAAATAAAGCAATGAAAAGGTGAACAAAACAAGGGAATAAAAAACGCAACACATTACAAAAGAGACAAAGCAAGACAATACAATGCAAGACAATACAAAGCAAAGAATAGTAGAAAGCGAAACAATTAAAACACAATACAATACAACACAAGGCAATACAAAGCAATACAAAATGCTACAATACAAGCCAATGCAAATCAATAACTGTCCGCTCTACATTGAAACGCATCGTCTCGCATTGCAAATGCATCGCATGAGCAATGAGCATTTGGTGACATTATTGCAATGCGATGCTTTGAGTTGTCAGTGTTTTTATTGTAAGGCGCAGACGATCAGTTAATGCTATTAGGACGAGAAGAAGGTGGCAGGAGGATGGATTCAATGTCTGACGACTGAGGTTGCATGGATTGATCCACAGCTGCTGTGGCTGCTTCGGTCGATGGATGAGTACTGGAAAGGACAAGATACGGTGGCGATAAGGAGGAATGACAGGGAAGGGAAGGTGGAAGGGGAGCGGGAGGGGGAGTGGGTGAAGGAAGGGAGGATGAGGCAGGTAAGGGATGGGAGAAGGAAATGGAGCAGTAGCAGTGTTTAGTAGAATGCGGAAAGGGAGCATTGTTTAATAGGAGAATTAAAAGGAATGGTGAAGAGGAAGAGAAGCAGAGAAGAAAGATGACAATGAGGAGATGGAGGAGGAGAATGAGGAGATGGAAGAGGAGAATGAGGAGATGGAAGAGGAGAATGAGGAGATGGAAGAGGAGAATGAGGAGATGGAAGAGGAGAATGAGGAGATGGAAGAGGAGAATGAGGAGATGGAAGAGGAGAATGAGGAGATGGAAGAGGAGAATGAGGAGATGGAAGAGGAGAATGAGGAGATGGAAGAGGAGAATGAGGAGATGGAAGAGGAGAATGAGGAGATGGAAGAGGAGAATGAGGAGATGGAAGAGGAGAATGAGGAGATGGAAGAGGAGAATGAGGAGATGGAAGAGGAGAATGAGGAGATGGAAGAGGAGAATGAGGAGAAGGAAGAGGAGAATGAGGAGAAGGAAGAGGAGTTGAAGATGAAGATAGAGGGGAGGAAGGGAGGAGAGAAAGAAGAAGGGGGAGGAAGCAGAGGAATTTACGGAACAAGTAGAGGGAAGTAGACGGAAATATAGAAATAAGGTTGAGAAGAAGGAAAGGGAAAGGACGAGAGGGTGGAATAGGGGCAGAAGAACGGGAAGAGGAACTGCGTGATATTCCAGAGCCAGGAAGGAATCTGAAGAAGGGGGAGATGAAGAGAAGGAGGAGAAGGAGGATAAGCCGGTGAAGGTGGAGAGGTAGCGGGAAACGGGAACAGGAGAAGGAAATGGAAGAGAAGTAGTGGAGGATGGAATTGCCTCGTTTGAGAATGAGGAGGAGTGGAGGGTGGGGTGGGGGGGGGGGGTTGCATCGTGTCGATCGATACTAGCGTGTATAGTCTTCTTCTTCGTCTTCCATTGAGGGATTGGGAAGAGTTGGATGATCAGTGGAGCTGAAGGGAGGAAGGGAGGGATGGTCGCTTGGATGGATGGTCGCAGAAGGATGGAGAGAAAACTGGAATGGACGTGGAATGGAAAAACACCGATGACCTTTCCACACTCTCTTTCCTTCCATCTTCTTCTCCTTTCTTTCTCTGTCTGTCTGTGTGTCTGTCTGTGTGTCTGTCTGTGTGTCTGTCTGTGTGCCTGTCTGTGTTTGTCTCTGTCTGCCTCTTTTCTATGTCTCTCTTCTCTTCTCTTCTCTTCTCTTCTCTTCTCTTCTCTTCTCTTCTCTTCTCTTCTCTTCTCTTCTCTTCTCTTCTCTCTCTCTCTCTCTCTCTCTCTCTCTCTCTCTCTCTCTCTCTTCATGTGATGCTTGGTGTGTATGTCTCTTTCGCTCTGTCAGTCTCGCTCGGTGTCTCGGTCTGTGTCTGTATGTCTCTCTGCCTGTTTGTATGTCCCTATGCCTGTCTGGTAATGTTTCTTTCTGTACCTCGGTTTTTCTGTCTGTTTCTCTGTCTCTCTTTTTCTCTCTTTGTTTGGTATGTATAATCTTTGGTTCTGTCTGTCTGTGCCTCTCTACACCAATATGATATACATGTATACGCATATAATAAGCGTGTGTTGGTCGCAAAGGAGAGTGAGGGAGGGACAGGCTTATAATGCACGCAGGTATGCGCAAAAAGACAGAGACAGACAGGTAGGTAGGCAAGATGTCAGACAAGGGCTAGGCAGTCACACAGACAGACAGGCAGACAGACAGACAGACAGATAGTGGTAGAAAGAAGAAACGCATTACATAATGAGGACATGATAATCTCTGATTCTGTCGACCTTTCGTGATCTCCGATCATTTTCCTGTAGCGCTTTCGTTCGAGGCGCCTCATAAATTGACATAGTCTGAGATGATGACGGCGGCCATCTTTGTCACGCTTGATTAATCAAATATGCGCGGCAACGCCACTGCACGTTCCACAGCAGACGACGAGGAGGAGGAGGAGGAGGAAGAGAAGGAGGAGGAGGAGGAAGAGGAAGGAGAGGAGGAGGAGGAGGAGGAGGAGGAGGAAGAAGAGGATGATGATGAGGAGAAGGAGGAGGAGGAGGAGGAGGAGGAAGAAGAAAAGGATGATGAGGAGGAGGAGGAGGAGGAGGAGGAGGAGGAGGAGAAAAAGAAGGAGAAGGATGATGATGATGAGGAGGAGGAGGAGGAGGAGGAGGAAGAAGAGAATGATGATGATGAGGAGGAGGAGGAGAAGAAAAAGAAGGAGAAGGATGATGATGAGGAAGAGGAGGAGGAGGAGGAGTAGGAGGAGGAGGAGGAGGAGGAGGAGGAGGAGGAGGAGGAGGAGGAGGAATGTGTTTTTATTATGAAATGAAGAAGATACACGAAATGATTTCAATCCATGTGGGACGTTGTTTGTTTAATTAGATCATCATGATCATCATTAGATTGTTTCATCATTAATTATTCACGATCGCTATAATTAATTACTGCTACAAGCAGATATAATATGAATGCTGACGTGTGTATTTTGTTGCATTGTATACATGTATACGGTGTATGTACGTACCATGTATGTATGTATGTACATGTATGTAGTTCTCTTTGAAAGATTTTGATGAAATCTGGTCAGAATTATGTAAATATGAATTGTCTTTGAGACTGTAAAATTTCATTTCGAAATTCTTACTTCTGGCCAGGATATTGACAAACACCGCAGGGGGTTACTTTTTATGGCCCATCCTGTACAATTAGGCTACTTTCCAGGGCTTCATACTTATAGGAATTTTTGGAACTGCGCAATGCCTTTTCTCCCTACCGACATCTTCTTCTTTAGGTTCTCTGCCAAGTGGCAGGTCCAAACGTCCAATGTCTCCATCTTTCCCATGGCACTGTTGTGCCATGTCCTCAAGTTCTCTGTATTCCTGCTCCATCATCCCGTCCAGCAATTATTTTTGTCTAGGTCTTCTTCTGCACCTCTTGTCATCTTCTACACCTCTTTCCCTCTCTACCGACATTGACTCTGGTAAATTATTCCAAATCGAATGAACATTTCTAACTATCTTTAACTGACAAAAAACCGCTTCTACAGCTGCACATTGTTAATCGAACTGAGCCTTGTGCAGAACTGCACACCAAAAAATCCTGTTACTTTCCGATTGAGGCTTACTGTAACAGCTGTCACTTCAATTTCCATTTTCGCTTCCATCTACTTTTCGGCGCTAATGTCATGCTTAGTCTACATCACTTCTACTTTACTGCTTCTAAGATTTTTTGTTGAACAATTATTTTAACATTTTATTTGCGACTTGGAAAAGTGCGACAAAAATAACCCGTGAAGAAAGCGACCGAAATGATATTCCTTTAAAAGTAATTGCAGTTCAACAAAAGTGAGATCTCGCCATTTACATTTAATCAGCGTTCGCAGTTGATGAAAACAAAATTTAATACGTGTGCTTGTTTGTATGTGTGTTTGTCTGTGTATGTGTGTGTTTGCTCATGGGCGTCTGTTTGTAAGAAGTATGCACGCATTAACGTATAATATGCATAATAGCATATGGGTATGTATTATGTATGTATTCGTGTATGTATGTATGTATGTACATGTATGTATGTATGCATGTATGTCTATTTGCTTGTATGCGTTCGCCTACATGTGTTTGTTTTTATGTATGTAGGCATGTCTGCGTGTATGCGTGCATGCATGTAATGATGTAGGGCCTAACTATGTATGTATGTATGTATGTATGCATGTATGCATGCAACTATGTATGTATGTATGTATGTATCTATGTATGCATGTATATGTTTGCTTGTATGCGTGCATGTGACTGTGTCTTCTTCCTCCTCCTCCACCATATAGAATCTGTGGATGAGGCAGAATCAGAGGCTGGATGGATCGAGGGAGTGGCCATCCTCGTCGCTGTCTTCGTCGTCGTCTTCGTCACAGCATTCAACGATTGGCGGAAGGAGAGACAGTTCCGAGGTCTGCAAAACAAGATCGAGAGCGAGCACAAGTTTGCGACGATCCGAGGAGGGGAGCTCGTCCAGGTTCCGGTGGGGGATCTCGTCGTCGGTGACATCTGCCAAGTTAAATACGGTCAGCAGCAGTAACGTCAGACTCCTGTTGTACGGCGCTGTATAAATGTGCATACAAAGACACACGCGAACACAAACACTCATGCACACAGTACACATGCATGCATGCTTACACCCATACATTATGCGCGCGCACACACACACACACACACACACACACACACATTGCTTGAAGTCTAAAAAAAGAAGTGCATGAACGCTCCACACCTTTTCGGTGTGTGCTGGCAAAAAGTGGCAGGACGGCATTCAGATTTGAAAATATGTGCCTGGTCGCCGTTCTTGAACGTCCTGTCACACTTTAAACCCAGCACCCACATACAGAAAATACATGTATGTTATAAACGCACATTTATCACGCTACATAGCCCACATAGACGCGTATATGCACATGCACAATTGCACATACATATACACTTATATACATAGATACATGTACAATGGCATGCGCAGGCCTACAGTCTTACGCGTAACTGGCGAGTTATTATATCTCGCATTAACCTATCTCTCTGCCTATTATCAGTCCCTTTTCGGTTTTTGTGTAAATGTAGGCTACAGGATCAAGTAAGTAAATCTGCGTGCAGCCTGGTACACGTAGCCTACACGTACATCGATACGAATAGCATATAATTTACATACATACATAATTATATATGCACATAAATTTGCATACATAATAATAATTGTAGATGACTTGTGTCTATTTGTGTAATAATTATATATAATTTATGTAGGTGATCTGTTACCTGCTGATGGCGTCATCATTCAATGCAATGATCTGAAAGTTGACGAAAGTTCACTAACAGGAGAATCAGATCACGTGAAGAAGAGTGAACACACAGATCCAATGATCCTCTCCGGTAAGTCTGTCTTTCTGTCTGTTTGTTTGTCTGTCTGTCTGTATGTCTATCTGTCTGTCTGTCTATCTGTCTATCTGTCTGTTTGTCTGTTTGTCTGTCTGTCTGTTTCCTGTCTTTATTCTTATATGTCTGTGTCTACGTCGGTCTGCCTGTCAGGTTTAGATAGGTACCTGTACTTGTTTCTTTCTGTGCTTCTCTTCGTGTCCCTTTCTCTTTCTCTCTAGGTCTCTTGCTGTCTCTGTCTGTCTGTCTGTCCGTCTGTCTCGATCTGTTTGTCTTTCTCTTCGTGTCTCTTCGTATTTTTCTTTTACTTGCTTTCTCTCTTCATTTCACTCTCATTCGCATCTCTCTGCTTCTGTTCTTTCTCTGTTTGTGCTTCTGTCTGTCCGTTCCTCCGTCTGTCTGTCTGTCCTTCTGTCTGTCTGTCTGTATCTCCTTATATCTCTCACCCCTGATGATGTGTTCAGCATCCACTACATCCATCCAAAGTGGCTGCTGCATCAGCTGCATGCTTCGTCACCATCAGCACCATCAGCATCTCGAAATCCTTTCAACATAATGACATTTCAGTTTGATGGGATTTTCAGCTTAAGCAACTTGCTTCGTCATCCACTCTGTATCCCTTAGCAACCATTTCGTCCCCCCCCCCATAACATAACAAGCCACGTCCTTCGCTACCAGCCGACTGAACCCAACGCACTGCATACATGTAAGTACCCATCCAGCTTGTAAGGAAGTTTGCAAATTCTGCCGTTTTCTGAAAGCGCCAGTCCAAAGATTTTAGAAGAGGGGGCAGGCCCGGATTAACCGCGGTGCTGATTGTGCTGCAGCACAGGGCCCCCAGTTTCGGTGGGGCCCCCAAATTGTAAAAGTAAACAAATAAAGTGAGGATTCAGGAAAGAAGAAAGCAGAGAGGAGTAAAAAGGAGCGCAGTGGAAGACGCTGCGTATTCTAACGTTCACAAAGTGTTTGGCTTCATAACGGACTTCAAGTCTCTAAGGGTCCTGCAGATGAGTTGCGAGCTCGTGCTACTAACCTAGTGGCGTCATATCCTGCCGATCTTGAGTCCTCGTTTGTGGACTAGTTTGTACAATTTACGTTTCTCATTATGACAGAGAAAGACCAAAGTGTAGACTGTAGTTCACATGAGTGAGATGCTGAAGGCGGACGGAGGTTTATTGCAGGCTACTTTGCCTAACAGTTTCCCTTATAAAGAAGGAAATTCACATATTTTGGCCATCTGATGAGAAAAAGCGGAGAATGTCTGGAGAAAGAGATCATACAGGGAAATGTACCGGGAGCAAGAACACGAGGGAGGCCGAGGATGGGCTGGCTTGTCAACATCGGAACATGGATGGGAACATTTCTCGAGCAGACTCTGGTTGACACAAAGGACAGGAAGAGATGGAGGAAACTCGTCCATGATGCGACCAACCCTCGGAACAAGGATGGTTGATAACACGATAAGACAAGACTTTCCATAATGTGGGTATCGCACTGAGGATATACCTCACTATTCCAGTAACTAACTGTGAGGGTGAGAGATCATTCTCGACGATTGTGGCACAGTACGGTAGTATAGAATCATTGGGTAGCAATGGTTTATAACTTACAGAATATTGTTGTTTGACAGATTATGTTCTTTCAATGTCAGTGCGTGAGTCGTGAGCTCGTGAAAATTGTCCTATCTACTTCTTATGTGCTGTAAGCCTAAAGTATAACAAATTATGTTTCGGGTTATTGTATGTCTGCCTTGGCCTACATCTTCAAATTGTAGGGGCACCGTCATTCGATCAGCACAGGGCCCCCAAAACTGTAGATCCGGGCCTGAGAGGGGGCACGGTGGCGCATTGGATAACACACTGGCATGTAGATCAGCGGACGCGAGTTCGATTCCCGAAGCCTAAGTATGATAAACGTGCTATGTAGGTTGATATTAGCGCCTTGTATTGCATGCCGTCTGTTCTGTTTTAGTCACGATTATTTTGTGATTAATTAACTTAAATTGTGAGTTTGTGTTCATGTGAATTGTTTCAATTGCATAACTGTACAGTGTAACCGGCCGCGGTTAGGATCGTTAAATAAAGGAAATAAACGCCTGACATTGGATCCGTTCCTTAGTCACGAATCGTGATGGACAGGTTTCGTTTCCTGTTCGCAGGCACCCACGTGATGGAGGGCAGCGGGAAGATGGTGGTAACGGCGGTTGGGATCAACTCGCAGACTGGTATCATACTCTCCTTGCTTGGTGCTACGCAAGAATGCAAGGAAGCAGATAAACAGAAGACAAACAGTAATAGATCAATCAATCAATTAATCGATTAATTGATTGATCAATCCTCAATCAATCAATCAATACATGATCACAATCATCAATATCATTATCAGCAAGCGCTTCAACAGGGGCTACAGTGCATGGCAAGAAATAAATTTCGACTCCTTTTCTTCTCACTCATCATGACCATCGTCGGCGTCGTCGTCGTAGTTATAATCATCATCATAATCATCATCATCATCATCATCATCATCATCATCATCATCATCATCATTATCATCATCGTTATCATCATCGTTATCATCATCATCATCGTCGTCGTCGTCGTCGTCGTCATCATTATCATCGTCCTTGTCATTATCATGAGTTTATATGCATGATTACTGAACGATTGATTAATTGACTGACTGACTGATTGATTGGTTGATCGATTGATTGATCGATTGATTGATTGATCGTGTGATTGATTGAAAATCATTCAGCTACGGCTGGTGATCAATGTGGATCGGAGAAGGTCGTCTATCGTGGTCAGAATTCTCACTTTGACGTCACAGGTGACGCCACCGAAAGTCACGTCATCGTCACGACCGTCAAGACGCCCGACAGCGACCGAATGCAGGTACTAGATCAATCTAATCCAGTCCAAACCAGTTAAATCCAGTCCAAACCAGTTAAATCCAGTCCAAACTAGTTAAATCCAGTTAAGTTCAGCTAATTCGATCCAAGCCAGTTAGATCTAGTCCAAACCTGTTAAATACAGTCACATCCAGCTAAATCCAGTTAAATACAGTCGCATCAAGTTAAATCCGGTTAAATCCGGCTAAAACCAGTCCACACCAGTTAGATCTAATCCAAACCGGTTAAGTGCAGTCACATCCAGTTAAATCCAGTTATATCCAGTCGAATCCAGTTGAATCCGGTTAAATCCGGTTAAATCCAGTCTACACCAGTTGCATCCAGTTGAATCCAGTTCAATCCCGTTCAATCCAGCTTAGTAATTGCTCTGACACAAGAGGACGACCGCTTCAGTTGAAAATCCGTGATTAGCCCTTAGCGTATTTAATTATCCTAATTCATTAGTGCATTTAATTGCCTGGTATAATCGGTTATCGTAATTAATTAATGTTACGGTAGCTTTACATAATCAATCTGTGTAGCCTAGTTAGTAAGCGTTATTTAACAACATAATTAATTGGTGTGGATTTGTCGTGTGATGTGATTTTGATTTTGCTAATGCTGATGTTGTTGTCGTGTGGTCCATTCAGGTCGAGGATGGCGAGGCAGCACTGGCTGCTGCAGCAACAAAAGTGGTGCCAGTGAAGTCTGGAAGAAAGGAGAAGTCTGTTCTACAAGCGAAGCTGACGAAGTTAGCCATACAAATCGGCTACGCAGGTAGACCATCACCGTAACACGCAGTAGAGAGACTGCTAACGGTTTACGTATTGTATTGTATTGCATTGCATTGTATTGTTTTGCATTGCATTGCATTGTATTGTGTTTTATTGTATTGTATTGTATTGTATTGTATTGTATTGTATTGTATTGTATTGCATTGCATTGTATTGTATTGCATTGAACTAAATCTTCAAAAAGCACATGATTTTGAAATTTGACAATCTGAAATTTTGAGTTTCCACATTGTATTGATAGCATTTCAAGATGCTATCTTAGCAAAATTGCTCTATTATTTAAGTTCTATTAAAAAAGAGTGGTATAGAATTTCGATGAATATAATTATGACTGCAATAATAATTTCTTTATGTATCAAACTTCATTGCAGTTGTATTGCAAGCTGTCTGTTGTGTTGGTAGTTAAGATTGATGTTAAATTAAGATAACCGCATAACTGTAGGGTAACCGGTTGCGGTCTATCAACCGAGATGTTCATGGAAGGGGAAGAGAGGAAGAGGATGGAGGAGAAGGCAGAAACGCTAAAACCATTCGAGAATGGAAATGACTTATAAAGCGTGCATGAGTTCACTGGTGCATTATTCTAGTTGGGGAAAAACGTCAGAAATGAGACTCACGCTTACAAAATTATTATTTTCCAACCACCTGCAGTTAACTGACCCTGCTGCTGCTGCAGGTACCGTCGTTGCCGTGGCAACTGTTCTCATCCTCATCCTCCGGTTCTCCATCGAAACGTTCGCTGTAGACAAGAAACCATGGCGACTCGAATACTTCCAGCATTTCGTTCGATTCTTCATCATCGGTGTGACCGTGCTTGTTGTCGCTGTTCCAGAGGGTCTACCACTCGCTGTCACCCTCGCACTCGCTTACTCCGTCAGGGTACGTTGGTTCGATGCCGGGAGGTTTTTTTTAACTACCCCAACCTCCCCCATCGAGTTAACTATTTAACGATGCGTAGTCATAGGGGCCAATAGCATGTTAGTGGATAGTATGGTGTGGCATAGCATAGAAAAGCGTGGCATAGCATTACATAGCATGCAACAGCATGGGTCATCATAGTATAGCGAGTCTTAGCATAGAGTAGCATGACATGGTATAGCAAAGCATAGCATAACCTGCAGTAGGATAGAATGACGTATAGCAGTAAAGCATAGCATAAAATAGCATGGCATAGCATAGAATCGCATGCGATGGCATGGTAGCCTACAGCATAGCATAGAATACCTTGGCATGTCATGATATGGTATAGCATACCATAGCATTGAATCGCATAGCATAGCATAGCATTGCGTATCATAGGATTGCATTGCATAGGTTAGTATAGATTGAATTAGTACTAATATTATTATAGTATAGCATGTCAACAAGCATGTTTGGTGTCAGGTCGGGAGCGCCTCTGAGGAGTTCTCTTGAAGTGGAGCTATATAAATGTTCAATTACAATTACAATTACAAATAGCATAAACAAAGTGTAGAATACATTTAGAATGGCACAGTCTACTATTAAAGAATAAGCTTATTGAATGAAGGTTAACGTGCATGCCAGACGCCAGTACTTTAATCTGAGCCCATAGCGAAGTCACAGTGTATCGAATGGTGTGTGTAGTGTAGAGTAAACTATAGTACTGTTAGCAGTGCACAGAAGTGTATTTATTTTATAGTGGATTTGCAATTATTATTAAACCACCTGAACTCGGCACAGAGATTGACTTTGCGATGACTAGCAATTAGTTTTAGTCGTATAATAATTATAGTCGTGATCACAGATCTCTTTCCAGCCGCAGTTTCTTAGGAACTCGTCAGCCACAGAATCATGGAAAGATGATCTCTTTGTTCGTGCATGTGCGTCTATTGTTTTCTTATTTTCTTTGTCTTCAATTTCACGTGAGCTGCAGAAGATGATGCACGACAATAATCTCGTGCGACATCTCGACGCCTGCGAGACGATGGGAAACGCGACAGCCATCTGCTCCGACAAGACAGGCACGCTGACGACGAATCGAATGACGGTCGTACAGAGCTACATCGCAGGTGGGTGGGCGGATGGGGGAGGGGGTGGGTGGGTGGGTGGATGGGTAGGTTGATGGGTGGGTGGGCAGTGGGAGGATTTTGGGGAGTGGGTGTGGATGGGTTTTTGAGAGGGTGAGTTTCGCGATTGTTGGGTTTTCGGGTGGATGATCTTTGGATCTTTCTGACCATAGAACGAGTGTTCGTGATTTGAGGATCTAATAACTATTCGTAAATATTCGTAATTATTCGTAAATATTCGTAAATATTCGTAAATATTCGTAAATATTCGTGGCTAATCGTTGACGACGTCACTGTCTTCGATTGCGAAAAGACCACTGTGTTTACTACCTCGAAATTATTTGCCTGTTTTCTACTTAGGACAATGATTTACTACTTTATTTAGTTCGAGGCCTGTTTCCACCTATTGTTCATTGGCCGTATAGCGTATACGCTCTGCGTGCGCTCCAGACTTTGAATTGCCCACCAAAGACGATTTTAATTTCCCCTATTCTGTACTCTCTCAGACTATTCACAGTGTTAATCAGTACAATCTCTTATTCCTTGCTTATAGAATTTTGCAGAGCCAGATGGTTTTAGTCCAAGTTGCGGGTTGTTAATTACATTTCCTTGATTAGACGAAATAATTATAAAGATCCCGCTAATAAAGGTCACTGTAGGCCTATTCATTCCTGTCGCCGCCTATTTGTGTCACTGTCTCCAAAGGCATTGTTGTTGTTGTATTTGTAGTTGTTGTTATTGTTGTCGACCGATTGTCTCTTTATGCATGATTGCAGGTCGGCAGTTCAAGACTACTCCGAGGTTCACTGACCTTCTGCCGGACATTGGTCATCTGCTGGTCAAGCTGATCGCAATTAACAGCGGATATACGTCGCGAGTTCTGGTCAGTCTTTTATGACCAATCCTGCTGCACCAGATGCTCGCTGTATTGATATTGAAGCTGCAAGAACAACTTGATGTTTCACATGTCTTTGCAAAGTTTAAGAAATCTTTTATTTATTGACAGAAGCTAAGATTGTTTATGCTAATTGAGGCATTCTCCAAATGATTTTAATCGACTTTTGGGTTCGTCCGTGTACTAAAATTTTCCAGCAAAAAGTGCTGCAGAATTTTTGCCACAAACTAAACGTATGTTTAATTCTGTTTTGATGATATCATAAAGAGTAGACACTCAAATATTTCTTAACATCTTGAGATGCAATAAGTCAGTCAACAAACAAATATTCAGTGGCGCCAATTTTTAATTAGATCTTTGAATTGTGTAAATTTAATTAGAATAATTCGACATTAATTAGAATATTATTACAGTTAGCAAAATTTTGCCTTTTAATTAATAAGAATTAGAATGATTAATTGCGTAATTTCTAATTAATTAGTGACACATCACAATAAGCTTAGCTCAGAAGAGCTCACTCGAGTGCATTTATAGAAACCTGTTTAACCCTTTGAACCCTGAGCTACCGTAACTCTATGATTAACGTCCCGCTAAATCGGTCAGCCAGGTTCAAAGGGTTAAGGAACGTGGTCTGCTGTCGTTGTTGGTCTTACAGCCTCCGGAGAACAAGGGCGATCTGCCGAAGCAGGTGGGCAACAAGACAGAGTGCGCCCTTCTGGGGTTCGTCCTTGATCTTGGCCAAAGCTACGAGGCGGTGAGGGAAGAGGTTCCTGAAGAGAAGATCCACAAGGTCTACACGTTCAACTCCGTGAGAAAGTCGATGAGCACGGTGATTGCTGGACCCTCCGGAGGATACCAGCTGTTCACGAAGGGAGCCTCAGAAATTGTGCTACAAAAGTAATCCATGGCTATTATGCTCAACTGTGCACTTTTGTATACAGCGCATCTTAATTAAAGCATCCGACAATAATAATTAATTAGTCCTAGCAAAAGTTGCTCTTAGATTCGCAGCCGTATAGAATTATATGTGCATATGTATGTATTATTTTGTATAATAGGTGTATATATGTATATTATCTGTATGACTATGAATATGGTATGTGACATTGTGTATATACTGCATATCTGCTCGTGTGCGTGCGTGCGTGTTGTGTGTGTGTGTGTGTGTGTGTGCAGCTGCCTGGAACGTATTGTATTGTGTTGTATTGCATTGCATTGCATTGCATTGTATTGCATTGCATTGCATTGTATTGCATTGTATCGTATGCATATTGTATTCGCAGGTGTAACTGGATTCGTGTTGCTACTGGTGACGTCAAACGGTTTCTGGCCAATGACCAAGAGGCAATGATCCAAAGCGTCATTGAACCAATGGCCTCCAACGGACTTCGCACCATCTGCCTCGCTTACAAGAACTTCGTCACAGGTAACTATATAGCAACGAGAGAGATATGCAATACAATACAATACAATACAATACAATACAATGCAAGTCAAAACAATGCAATACAATGCGCATATTACCTGTGATCTTTCACAAATTACACAAGTATTTTATCTTTAGCTGTTGCTGGACTGTGATCGCTCCTGAGTAGTCTCAAAGGGGCTTTATATAAGTCCCTAGAATGAACGAACGAACGAGCGAACGAACGAGCGAACGAACGAACGAACGAATGAATGAAAATGAACGACGAAAATACAAATTATTGTCATTAATGCTGGTAGATGGAAAGAGAGAATCCACTGAGACTCGTAAGAGACTCTTCCTCTTTTTCTTCCTTCTGTCACGTGATTGTGTTTCGTTTCATATTTCAAATGAAAATAATATCAGGAAAACCCGCAGTCAATGAGGATCCGATCCTTGAGGAACCGAACTGGGAAGATGAGGCATCAATCGTTTCCAATCTCACGTGTTTGGGCATCGTCGGAATTGAAGATCCAGTTAGACCAGAGGTAACCAGTTTTTTTATACAACTTTATTCATTAATTATTAATAACATTGAACAACCATACATCACCTACGTGAAACCCTTAAAAGTCGCTATAATAGGATGCAATTTGCTACTTTTTCAAAGGGGCTCGGAATGCCATGTTTTAAAATGCCTTCGAAATTGTTTGTCAGCTAAAAGCCCTGGTGCCTATTACCGTGTTCAACATAATAATGCTCATGTGCCATATTACCAAAATAAAAACTAATGCTTTTCAGATATGCTCAAGTGCCATATATGCCAAACGACACTGAATACAATTTTCGACATTATGCCCATATATCAAATGTCAAACTGCCACCAATACCATTTCTACCATATGCCCATATATCAAATTTCAAACTGCCACCATTTTCAGCATTCGCCCAACAATACCGAATAGCTACTGATGCTATTTTAAGCAGATGCCATTATTTATCTCGATAGGTTCCCGATGCCATTCGCAAGTGCCAGCGATCTGGCATAACGGTGCGAATGGTGACTGGGGACAACATCAACACTGCTCGATCGATCGCTTTCAAATGTGGAATTCTGAAACCAGGGGACGATTTCCTCGTCATCGACGGCAAAGAATTCAACCGACTCGTCAAAGACGGACCAGATGATCCGGTAAGACATCATAGTAAATTCATTACGTGAATAATATGTATGGGGACAATTAACTCAGAGGCACTCCCAAACTCAGCGCGTCCAAATAAAACGGTCCTGATAATTATGGGAGCGGAATGCTTGAGCAGGAGTAACTCTAGAAAGGGAGCGCATCAAGGGAGACCATTTCAGATCGAGGGTCCTACCACCGCAGCATATCAACCACAACAGTGATCGTAACGACACATTTTTGTAGCGCATCGTCAAAAATGCCTCCGCGTTACGGCAGCGGTAATTGCAAAATGTAGATGTAAATTAATATATTAAACACTTAGACTTTTGACGCTAAGAGGACTTGACAATGGGATGAGGATAGTGGAGATCACGTTTAAACCTTACAGCACGTAACAGCAGAAATGAAAGTAGTGTTACAGTTCAGCTTGCAGTAAGAACGTAGTGCCTCACAGTGGAACTCCTTTAACAACGTTGAATCGTATGCACTGGCTTCCATGCAGGTTCGACAGGATCTCATAGACAAGGTGTGGCCGCGGATCCGGGTTCTTGCGAGGTCATCTCCACAGGACAAGTACAATCTGGTGAAGGGAATCATCGAAAGCAAGCTGAGTTCGAATCGAGAGATCGTTGCTGTGACGGGAGATGGAACGAACGACGGACCAGCGTTGAAGAAAGCGGACGTTGGATTCGCTATGGTAAGCAACGACACTCTCACCCAGACACACACACCCACACACATACACATATGCAAACACACACATACACATATGCAAACACACACACACACACATGCAAACACACACGCACGTACACATATGCAAACACACACGTACGCACACACACACGATTGTGGCTATAGTGTTATGTCTATGCCTGTTGACTATCATGGTTGACGGCTGTGACGCAATTGAGGCCAACAGATATACATGTACATACAACAGCTGGTGGAGTAATCAATAACCATTGCTTCTATTCATTGTCTAGAATTCAATGCATTGGAACAATACTGCGTTGCATTTGTTGTATTACATAGTATTGTGATGTATTGTATTGTATTCCATCGTATCGTGGTGTATGGCAGTGTGTTTCATTGTATAGCTGTCTTGTATTGCATTGTATGGTATTGTAATTTATTGGTTTGTATTGTACTGTACTGCATTGTATTGTATTTCGGTGTTTGGAACAGTATTGCATTGTATTGTGCATTGTAGTGCTTTGTATTGTGCTGCATTGCATAGTATCGCATTGTATCGGATTGTATTATTGTATTGTTTTGCATTGCGTCATTGTATCATACTATACTGTATTGTATTGATTTGTTTTGCACTACGTTGTATTGCGTTGCATTGCACTGTATTGTCTTGTATTGTCTTGTATTGTATTTTATTGCATCGTACTACATCGTATTGTTGCTATTGTCTTGTGCAGGGCATCGCAGGTACTGATGTGGCAAAGGAGGCATCGGACATCATTCTAACAGACGATAACTTCACGAGTATCGTTAAAGCCGTCATGTGGGGTCGCAATGTTTACGACAGCATCGCTAAATTCCTTCAGTTTCAACTGACCGTCAATATCGTCGCTGTTATCGTCGCTTTTCTCGGCGCATGCGCAATCAAGGTATCACATTGAATAGAGCGTAACTTAACATAACGTAGCTTAGCATAACGGCTACGTAACTTAACATGACGTAATTGAACATGACGCAACATAACATAAGCTTAATGTAACTTAACATTTAACGTAACGTTATTTAACGTAGCGTATCATGACGTTACGTGACTTAACATAACGTGACTTAACGTTGCTTTGACGCAACGTAACTTTTAACATAACGTAACTTAACATAACTTCATTTAAAAGAGCATAACATTACAAAACGTAGCTGAACATCACAAAGATACTTAACATTATTTTTCTATTAATTTTATGATCTTGACTTCGTGCAGATTCCTCCACCCTTTGATCTTAATCATGATCTCAATCTTAATCCTGATCTTAATCTTATTCTTGATCTTAATCTTCATCTCAATCTTAATCTTGATCTTAATCTTAATCTTAATCTCAATCTTAATCTTAATCTCAATCTCATTCTTAATCTTAATCTCAATCTCATTCTTAATCTCAATCTCAATCCTAATCTTGATCTTAATCTTGATCTTCATCTTAATCTCAATCCTAATCTTTATCTTAATCTCTATCATGATAGTCAACATAATATTCACAAAGAGAGACAGTATCACATGAATATAGTTTCTCTCATATTATGTTTCTGAAAGGACTCTCCTCTGAAGGCGATCCAGATGCTATGGGTGAACCTGATCATGGACACCCTCGCCTCCCTCGCCCTCGCCACTGAGCTCCCAACGGAGGAACTGCTCAACCGGAAGCCGTACGGTCGAATGAAGCCGCTCATCTCACGTACGATGATGAAGAACATCATTGGACATGCCATCTATCAACTCATCGTCGTCTTCGTCATCCTATACGCTGGTCAGTTCCCTTGCAGGGTTCGGTGGTCACCGTTTGTTACTGTGTGACGAAACTGTCATATCAAAGATGATTAGTGTCGCCCCTCTCCTTTATCGAGACTTGGGACTGGCACTGGCAGAGAACAACCAGTGGCGGAGTTTGTGGTCACCGCGTTCAGCGCCGCATTCAACGTGGCCCTTTATACTGTAACTATTGTTATGGTAGGCCTAACTACAGGGGTGACAGGATATTTGCAGGTTCTAGGAGAGAAATTCCGAGTCCTTAGGTAAAGCAGTCACGGGTCCCTTAAAGTTAAACGATAATAATTAGTCCCTCTGAAAATATACACATCTAGTATTTTAACTACCACTTTTTTGGTTTTTACGTAATTTTCTTGCATTTAAGCACTAATGATACTATTAATACTAATGATACTAATGATACTAATGATACTAATGATACTAATGATACTGGTGATACTAATGATATTGATGATGTACACAGTGAGACTGAAAAAAGTTGCCCATGTTCTTAATTCTAATTATAATTATGTCCACATCTATTTACATCTCCACCTCTAGTAGTTTTCAAGTTCTTGTTGATGAAGTTAAGCGGTGACCATCGTGTTTTACCCACACGGTGCCAAGCACCTGAAAAATACCTACAGGCTGACCAATGCAATTAGCTGCTTGTTACTGCTTAAAGGCACTGCCATATCAATGATGATTAGTGTCGCCCTCCTTCGTTATCCAGGCTTGGGACTGGCACTTGCATAGTGCAATCAGTGGCTGAGTTTATTTAGCTGCTTTCCCGCTTCTATCCTTTGAAGGAGAGACAATGTTTGATGTTGACAACGGACGAGAGATTGAGTTGAACAGTTCAGCGACTCAACATTTCACAATCATCTTCAACACATTCGTTATGATGACATTGTTCAATGAAATCAATGCGAGAAAGATTCACGGACAGAGAAACGTCTTCGAAGGACTATTTCGCAATCCGGTCTTCGTTGGCATCTGGATTGGCACACTTATTGCTCAGGTAATACAATATTATAGCAACGTTGGGCATTGTTGTTTCTACTACTATTTTTGTATTACTATGCATATAACAACAACAACAACAACACTCACTATTATTACTCCAATATAAAAAATAGAAGCATGGTAAAATATTTGCCTATTTCTTATGATTATAATTAGATCTACTGTTATTATCGTCGTCGTCACTATTATCATCGTCGTCGTCATCATCATCATCATCATCATCATCATCATCATCATCATCATCATCATCATCATCATCATCATCATCATCATCATTCTCTTCCTGCCGGTGTGTTGGTCTCTATTCTCTATCAATGCACATGTTGATACGAGAAAATGTTCTTTGCTTTTCACAATGACGAATTTCGGTTCATTTTTCTTCTATCGTTAGATTTTCATCGTTCAGTTTGGCGGTGCCGCGTTCTCGACGACGAAGCTAACGATAGATCAATGGATGTGGTGTCTACTGCTTGGAGCAGGAGAACTCATCTGGGGACAGGTCGGTGGTATTAATAGACGAATCACATCGAAGAACACTGTTGTTGTCGTTATTATTATTATGGGATCAGATCGATTATAGAAAACTCGTCTGGCTGATTGGCTTCGCTTGGACTAATAATAGTAACGGGAGCAATCAACTTGAACAATGACCAACGACAACGAATGGTAATGATTATGATGACGATGACGGCGGTGACGACGGTGACGATGACAATGAAGATGATGACGATAAAGATGATGATGATGATGATGACGATGATGATGATTGATGATGATGATGATGATGATAATGATGATTGATGATGATGATGATGATGATGATGATGATGATGATGATGATGATGATGACGACGACGATGATGATGATGATGAAGATGATGATGATGATGAGACTATATAACTGTGGGTGTTGTACGTGTGTGCATGCGTGCAGCTGGTGACGTCGATTCCGACGCATCGTCTGCCTCGCAATCTGACAATGGGATCTGCGTCACCTCAAGAGATCGAAATGATCGAACGACGGATCGAACCATCTGCGATCGATGATCTGTCCGATGACACGGGTCAACGAGGTCAAATACTGTGGATCAGAGGAATCACCAGACTACAACACCAGGTCAAATCAACTCAACTCAACTCAACTCAACTCAACTCAACTCCTATCCTATCCTCTCCTTTAAATTCTTCTCCTCTCTCCTCCTTTCCTGTTTTCATTTTACTGTATTCATTGTTTCAATGTGAGCTTTGTCTCTCTGTGAGTCTATATGAATTATTTTGCATGCGTATTTTATCTGTATGTATCTGTCTGCCTGCCTATGTTTGCCTGTCTCTTGGACTTTATGTCTATCTGTCTGCGATTCATTTGTTTGTCTGCCTCTGTGTCTGTCTGCCTGTCCCTGTCTCTTTGTCTGTGTCCGTCTCATGCATTACACTTCTGTTTACACACCTCTAGCTGCGTGTTGCCCGTGCATTCCGTAATGTCTTGGAAGACATCGATGAGCGACGCAGCATCCAGAGTTTCCAAAGTCTACAGAGCAGCCGCAGTTCGCGCAGCCACCAATGGCACCGACCAACCTCCGTCGAAAGCACCGCATCCGACGGCATCATCGTTCCGCATCGTCAGTTCCTGCTGCAGGACCAGAACGGTTCCTACACGAACATGGCTCTCGTTCTTCAAGAGTGCCACCAGCACGGCGGCGGTGGCAGCGAGTCGCGGCGGGCGAGCACGAAGAGCAGGTCGGTGGAGAACATGTCAGAGCCGACGGCCTCAGCGCAGGCGACGGCGAAGATCCTCAAACAGACGAGTCTACCAAAACCTCTGATCACCGGTTACTTGAGTACGAGGGACAGCGATGTTGACCTCAAACGGTACAAGGTCATGTCCACCTGAACGACCACCAAGGTCGGTTGGAGGTGACCGTGGCGACTGATTTTATATCTTTCGGTGATGAACCGGGTTAAGGGTGTCCCCCCTTCACAATATGGAACCAACCAGGAATGGCAATTCTTCTTACTCTACTACTACTTCCCAAAGCAATCTTTAACCGTGGTTTTTGAGACAGGCAAAGAGATCTTTGACGGACTGAATATGCCTGTTGCTGTTGTTTAGCGACCCTGTGTCATATCAATGATGATTTGTGTCGCCCTCCTCCTTTCTCCAGGGCTTGGGACTGGCACTGCCAAGGTATACGAGCAGTAGAGTTTTTAAACGGACCGATGGTTGAACCGGTCAGAAATAATATTTGATCCCCTCTGAAATGTGAGAACAACAACCATCAGCACTGACTACGTACCTGGTACAGACAGATGAAAACTTTAATCAAGGTATTTGATATGCCAGAGCAACGAGCAAACGATACCTGTTGGGACTGATGCTAAAGATACATGATGCTGAAGATACATGTATCTGCCCTGGTTGAGGTTTTTTCTGCAACATTATATCGTGATGCTGGATCGCTCGCGTTTCAACGACATTTATGAGTTTGTTGGTTTCTAAAAGTTTATAATCAGAGGTAAAATTGATTTCTAGTCGTAATATTGCGATCGCTCCAAAGACGTTTTTCTTTGAATTAATTATTAGTATTAATAGTTTGCTGATGATGATCAAAAGACTGCGCGTTGGAAAATCTCTCTGCGTAGGTTTAGCCTACTTGTTTTCTTTGTTATTTCTTTATCTTTTTGACCGCGACATTGATAATGCATCCTACTCATAAGACACGAAAGGTTTCTTGTTTGTACATAAGATCCGGGCGTAATTATTGTTAAGTGCATGGGCTACTTCAAAAAAAATATTTTGTTATTCCGTAACTATATAGACTTTGCTCGGCTCAATTGTAGGCCTAATTATTATTACGATTTGTGGTAAGTTATTATCTTAAGACATTATTGTGTGAAGGCGCCGCAGCAATTCTTACTTTGGAGCAACAGTTCTGTTAGTATGTTTAAGACATTTCCAGGGACCCTGCCAGAGTGTTTTCATTGGTAAAGTAGACATGACACACACAGGGAGATTTCATTCTACTCAATATGAGAATGAGGCGCTTCACGCAGTACAGCCTAATCAAAGGCGCTCCCAGTGCGAAGAAAGCTTCGAAAAAAGAAAAATTCTGAAGACAATGGAACGGGCAGAAAGAGTATAGTGTCTCAGATAATGCTTCAGCACGAGTAGGCCCTAATAGCAGAAAAGTCATTCCACAGCAAATGATCAACAGAGGCAAAAGGCACGGTGGTGTGGCAGTCCGAGACCGTGGTAGCCTAGGCCTACTACAAATTGGTCATGACGGTATATAATAGACCTTAATAGGCCCTTGTAGCGCTATGGTCGCGTTACGGCGCCATGCAAATTGTCGTTATGATTGTTGTTGCGTTATTATTATGAAAAATATGTGTACTACATCAAAAGAAGCTATATTAATTTGATATTACGACCAAGTTATTCTGTGCATCATTGTTTGAATGGCCTGCAAAGTAAAAAGAAAGATGTTTGTTAGCGAATTAAGACGGAAATTTATCAATTTATCGCTCGGTGATTTTGACGGTGCTTGTTGAACATCTCAAGTTTACTATACATTCCAATTGGCAAGAAGTCATTGTTTTGACTTGCTTTTTGCTCATCGTTTGTGGTTACAAACTGTGGCATAGATGTCGCCACAGTGCACACGAATCGCGCGGTCTTTTCTAGCTGCTAATTGCGATCTTTGTAAATAAAAACTCTTTAAGGTTGAACTGATCATGACGTGATCACTTCTTCAAAAGTAGCTACAAATTCCGTGAAAGCTTGACTTTGTAGCATGTGTGACAGTTCCTTTCTGTGTATTGTTTTCCTATTCGATGTAATTGTCTAGTTCTCAATGACATTTAGCATTACGTAGGCTGTCATCGAGAGCGCCTCTGTCTAGTTTGGCTCTAAAAGCGGCGCAATGTAAATATTAGTCTTGTTAGAGCTACAATTATTCCGTACGGGTTTCGGATTACAGCTTGAGGCATTGTTTGTATGATGTAGCGCACAATAAATCAAATCATATCACGCACTATATCCTGCATGCCTTCTCAGTTATTCTTGCTTTCACTGGTCGCATGTTTCTTGCATTTTCGATTCAACATGACTTTGTGTACATAGACAATTAGACATGCCAAGAGAAGTTGAAACTCAAGCATTTAATCTGCAACAATCTGTAGGTTAATTTATAAAGGCTAATTATAGTGGAATGGAAAGTCATGCAGATGTTTGTATATCCGGTGTATCTAATGTCCTTCCTTACCAACAGATGTCGTCGCGCTTTAATTCCTGAAGCCTCTGTTAAACCCGAAATTAATCATATGCTCTCCAACATGCAGGCAATGTGTTAAACTACAACTTATAATTATTATTAGTCGCTAAGTTTTCTTTGTGAGTTGTTCGATGTTTAAGGTTTATGGTTTTTCTGAAGACTAGTTAATGTAGGCTATGTAAGTTGAATCTGTTTACTGATTTTAAAGTGTGGATTAGCTGTGGATTAGCTTGTTAAACCTTGTTCTGTAGTGAGCGTTGTTAGGATTTCAATGCAGCTCCATCATTGGTGCCGAGGTTTGTTTTGTTATAATTATCGGAAGAGCGATGCATTAGGTTACAGGGTCTACGAAGATTATTATCAGAAATGTTCCTGTACAGTGTAGGCAACAGTATTTTGTTGGAGACATTAAATGGAAGCAGATCTTTTAGGTGTCCGACAACGTTGCAAAGTAGATAGACCTACAATTGTATAAACACCTTTTAGCCTGTTGAACATCTAGATGGACAGACAGACAGACAAACGGACAGACGGATGGAGGATGACTGAATGGGTGGATGATAGATGACAGACAGACAGACAGACAGATAAGACAGCCAGACGTAAGCTATAGACAGATCATAGAAAGGGTGAAATCCTTCTCCGTGTAGGCTAATCGCCACTTATTCATAGTCGCATAAAATTAGCTTAGACCTATATTATCCTAATACATTATCATAATACAATTGATCTAAGTGGACGCACAGTATTAAAATGCGAAATCTGCTGCAACAGTTGTTTAGATCTTTTTACGACTTTCAACAGGCTATTGTTTTCTTTCATTAGGCAAATTTGTCAGTTTTTGTTACAATATCATTTTACGTAGGCCTAAACCGCCGTTTAGCCTATAGAACGCTGTTTCAATTTTTCGCTGTTGGCATAAAAATATCGTTTCTTCGATCTCATTTTTTTGTGGACTTTACTTGAATCGTGATTTTTCTGAATGAAGCAGGATCTTGAACGTGCAGCCGACGAATTCGAGCTTGTTTCTGTAGATTGTTTTGCGTTGCATTTCGCAGCTTATAATTATAATAGGCCTACCACTGATCGGACAGTGCCGTTAGTTTTACACTTTAGTTTAGTTTAGAACTTTCTTAATATTTCTCGTGTGTCAAGTTACGTACGTTTTCCGTGATGTTCCCATGTTTTGCAGTTTTCATTAGACTTTTTTTACTGTAATCAGACTGTTTTTAGACTACGATTATTTCTGCGTCAAATTACTATTAACCCTTTCCCGCCGGATGGGGTCACCCGCGACCCCATTAACAGGATAGGTATCAAAACAATTCCGGCTGGAAAGGGTTAAATGTAGACATAACATGCAGCGGTTACAACCGTATTAATTTATTCATGCATGTGACGGCTTGCAATCTGCAAAATCTATGCTAAGAGAATGGTCTCAACTTGCAAGGCCAAATATAACCCAAATATAATATAATGTAATAATTAATTGGAGCACGTAGAGTTCCTTCTGTGGGTTTTTAATGACAAGGCAAAGAATTGTGGGGGTAAGACAGTTAAGAGGTGATAGGAGTCAGGGTAAGAGATTTTAGTAAAAGTATTTTTGAGTGAACGGTTCTTATAGCGACGTCTTTTTGTCGATACGGGAGGCAGCAATGCAGATATTTACCGCAACTTTGCTACTTGACTTTACCAAGTACGGCGGAAAACATTTAACAAGCGAATTATTCGATCAATCAATCAATCAATCAATCAATCAATCAATCAATAAACATACTTGATTGATCACCGTGTACATGAACATGAAATACTTGGATAGTGTAACGGTATTAACCGGTAACATAATAGACCTACATGAAATTATAGGTTAATAATTATGTCATTGTTTGAACACTATTGTGTATTAATACGAGGGTGGTTCTTTAAGGTTAAACCGTTGTGTTCTTTTCAGTCTTTTCATCGTCTTTTGTTTGACTTAAATACACAGAAGAAAACCATGTTTTTTTTTCTTATTTAGTGGTAGATCGATTCACCTAACAGCTTCAACAGTTAATAGGCCCTATCATCTCCTATGAATGAATCTACCGGTCGTGGAAATCGTTAAATGGGAAGTAGACATAAGTGTAAAATTTCAATTAAACCATTCTTTCAGTGTGGCTGAGCGATTTTCCATTCATTGACATTAAACTTCTATTAATGACAATGCTATTGAGACTGTTGTTTCAGTGGAAAAATGTTACATTGTAGTTGTAAACCTTACATCTGAGTTTCATTCAATTTAACTGTCCTATCCATTTTCTGAACTTTATAAGCATAATTATAATAAGCTGAAATGAAAGTATTTAGTGTAGTCCTACAGGCCTAGCTGTTGTCGCTAAAGCTCTCACAGCTTCAATGATTATCAGACTGGAGACTATCATCAAAGAAAATTCCAGTAATGTCCAGGCAAGTGGTTATGGGTACTAATAATAAAACAAATAAAACAGTGGAGGTTAGCTGAGTAATTTTCAAGTGATTTTGAATTCATTGGGCTACATATGAATAATGTCAAATGTTGCTTATGCTTGAACTGTAGTCTTTCCATGTATTTTCAATCAAAGGAAGTCAGAAGGGTTTCAAAATAAAGACCATCCTTGTTTTACAGATTAAAAAGAAGACAGTGAGCTATGTCAAGATTGTGTACATTCAAATGAGGACCACCCTAATATGTTGCAGGGGAAATTAAAAAAGCATGATTTATTCTGCAACTTGTGCATCCACTATTATCTATAGATGAGAAACGTTTATATAGCCTGGAGCAGATGTTAATTTATGAATATAATTATGCTACTTTATGAATAATGTTAATTTATGAATAACACAGTAATAAAAACAGGTCACAACATCGACCAGTCCCCAATTTGTTGCATTTTATTATATCATGCAAAATACCATCATGAAAATCATAATACAGAGTTACCGTGATAAAAAAGTTCATTGTTACCTGCTGATGCTATCCTAAGGTAGGCTAATTGATGTTGTTTTGAAGCATAAACCTGGATGGCGTTATTGGGCACAGGCTGCGCGAATTCCAAGCATCCGACAATTGTCTCATGTATCACCCTAAAAGCTTGCCATAGACCCATATTATTGTACACAGGTGTCTCGGAAAACTTCAGTCAATTCAAAAACCAATTTGTACGTAGCTTACTTCTCTACAGCATAGCTATCTTTTGTCAGAACAGATCGCATGCTGCATTGCGCACTATCGGACAATATTATTATTACTAAGAAATTAGAGGGGAACCTCTTATCCCATGATCCGGCTGTAGGCTTATTAGGGAAGAGAAGGGTAGGCGCAATGGCGTTGGCATGGAAAAATACACCTGCTTCTTGAAATATAATTGTCCATGAATGAGGTTCAGATCCATAGCGTCTGTTGAATATGCAATAATGGTTCCTCCATGTCAGCGAAACGTACCAAAAAATGAAAATAATTTCTGACCATGAATCCATAATTATTACGCTTATACGCTCTGAGCAATGCAGCTAACAGTAAAGCTCAACGCCACCGATGTTCAACCGTGTTTGCACTTTCCTGCACATCAGAAGAGTGCAATGTCAGGAACAGTTTATTGTGTTCTGCTCCAAGAGCTTTTGTGTGCTTCCATGATGGATGACCGGTCCGTGTCCCATTAGCTCTCGCGATTCATCCCTCTGACTCCGTCGAGGTATCGTTGCCCGAATCGTCTGACGGCCACAGCGTTGCGGACGTGAAGAGTGTTCAGCTGAAAGTTCGTCGGTCGACCAACTCCGTTACCGTTCGGAATCTTGAAGGATTCGAAGGGAACGCTCTGCCTGGGAAGAGTGCGCAGAGACGGAGGTCCGTTCTGAATGGGAATCTTAGATCTCTTACGTCGCCATCTTGTTAGGAGGAGGGCAGCTATTGTGATGGTCAGCGCACAACCGATGATGGGGATCAGAATGTAGGCGTACGTCGGGATCTCTGTTGGCTTTGAGACGGCAGCGAAATAAGGTGCTTTTTTCGTCCACGGTGTTGTGGATAACCAATCTCTAGCTGAGCTATTTGGAAAACACGCAGGCAAGGTCGAGGATGCGAGGAGAGGTGATCTGGAGCAGGATGGGTCGTAGATGGAAGAGTCCACGGATTGGTCAGCGTCCGGACAGTTTATGAGTGAATTACATGTTAGGTCGGTCCAGCGGTTTGATGTTCCGTTGGCGAAATAGCAGACGGTGACGTTACGGTTGATCAGTGGACCGTAGCTTCGCAGCCATGACACTTCACAGTTGCAGAGAATAGGGTTATGATCGACGGAGAATCGCTGCAGACTGTGGGTGACTCCATGAATTGAATCATATCTGAGCGTCGACAGACAATTCTCCGACAGATCAAGCTCCACGAGGCTGCTTGCGACCAACAACGTTCCACCCTGAATTTCCCGAATGCCATTTCCCCTTAGGATGAGCCGCTCGAGGAATGGACAGCTGGAAACGAGATCGTTGAGGCTTAGAACTTCTAGACTGTTATCGACGAGGTTGAGAAACTTGAGTCGAGATGAGGTGAATGTCGGAGGTATGGTTGTGATTTGGTTGTCTCGCAAATGCAGTTCGTCCAGGGTTTCAGCCGGTGGTAGGAAAGTCACGTTGTTGAAGTCGGCGTGGAGAATCCGGATGGAGTTACTACGCAGACGGGAAAGATCTTGAAGATGGTTGTCGTTGAGCGATAGAAACGAGAGAATGAAGTTAGCGATGAAGGCATCATCTGCAATCGTCGCAATCATGTTGTGGTCCAGTTGAAGTTGTTTCAGCTGCAGTAAAGACGAGAAGGAATCTTTTCCCACTTGCGAGATCTGATTGAAACGCAGATCGAGTTGTTCCAGTGATGCAAGGTTTTGAAAAGCACGTCCTGGAACGACTCCCTCCAGCCTGTTGCCCGACACATAGAGGTATTTTGTTCTGACAAGCGACTGGAGTGAGACGAGGTCCGTGAAGGTGAGTCCGTTCTGCGATAGATCTAGCGTCTCGATGGAATTGGAGGAGCTGAACATCCCTAAGGTCAAGGACGTGAGCAGATTGGAGCTGAGGTTTAGCGATCTGAGGTTATCGTTGTAGAAGAAAGCACCGGACGGTAGACTTGATAGACTGTTCCTGCTCAGGTTGAGCCGAGCAAGGAGTCGCAGATTCTGGAGCTGAGCCCAAGGAAACGTCGAGAGGTTGTTACCGGAAAGATCCAAGGTGTTCAGCTCGTGTAGGATCTCAATGGATCTGTCTGGGAGAGAGGTTAGATTGTTTCCAGACATGTTGAGGAACTTCAGCGCAGGACATCCGCTGAACGACGCTTCAGAAAGATTCGCGATTTCGTTGGATGAAAGATCGAGGTCTACGAGATATTGAAGATATTGGCAGATGGTTGCTGGAATCCGCGTCAACTTATTCTCTCTCAGACCGAGGTTCATCAGATGTCCGACGGATCTGAACGTGGAGTAATCCAAGTTCTTCAGATCGTTTCCCGACAGATCCATCGTGCGTAGTTCGCGAAGTCCTTCGAAGGTTGTGTTGTCGAATGCGCCGAGAATGTTGCCACCGAGTAGGAGGGTCTGAAGGTAGACCTGGCGCTTGAACAGACCGGACGGTGAGACCAGCGATGTGATCCTGTTACGACGGAGATCGATTGTGTCGAGACTTCGAGGAGTGGCAAGGAGTCCTTCCGGAAGAAAGTATATGCGATTCCCATCAAGGTCAAGGACAGTCAGCTTCTCGAGAGCGACGAAGGTGTCCGGATGAAGCTTCGAGATCTCGTTCGATCCCACGTCGAGGTACTCCAGCGTGGACTCGAGGCCGACGAAGGCTCGTTGATCGACGAGCGTCACACCAAGACCGACGAGGATGAGTCGCCTGACTCCGCAGCTGGCAAAGGCCGACGCTTGGATGAGAAAGATGGTGGTTCCGTTGCGGATGACGAGTTCGTAGGTTCCGTTGTACAACGATGACGGAAAGTCTGGCACCTGAGCGAGGACTCCGAGGTTCTCACAAATGACGTTGAGTCCTGTCGTCGTCACATCTGAGGACGACGATCCACTCTGGAGTCGGTAACATCGACTGTCGACCAGACTAAGACCAGAAGCATTTCTGCTGAGGAGAAAGACAGAGTGCAGCAGCCACCAACCATGCAGCCAAAGTTCGTTGATCATCTTCAGCGAATCCCAAAGGCGACGTTGCCACGAGTTACAATGTTACCACAGCTTCTTCTTGTTTCATTCGTTTATTATCTTTCACTAATCTACGATTCTGTATTTAGTAATTATAGGCGATTAGAAACTTTAATTCATTCACGTTCAGTATGGAGTAGGCCTACTATAATTGTAACTGACACCTTGGTCATTCGTTCGCACTATGAGCTATTGTTGTTAGAATCAGCTGTTTTGATATTCTGTCCTTTCCAGAACAGCAGCTGTTTAAACCGCAGCTGTCGATATACTCAGTGCAAATGTAAAAATGTCTAAGTTTCTCTGCAGCGACTGTTTCAACGACGTTGTTCATTATTTTTTTTAATTAATCTGGCATTGAATGAACTCTGAAAGCAATATATAGCCAAACCAATCCATGGTGCACACACATTCACATCTTGTAGACTTTGGTCACTACAACTACTATTTAACTCTGGTTAATAATTCTGTGTAATACTTCGCACTCAAACTACAAATTTATAAACTGCATTTGTTGCCCAGTCTGTTATTTTCAGTAGGCTCTCATCCATAAAGTGGCGAAACGATCAATAAAACATATCTAAACCATGTTTTCTGCAAACATGGCACAATTCATATCTTCTTCAACCTTCTTGACACTGCACCTAAGAACTCATTCATTCGAACAGACAATGAATCAGAATGAGAACTCTGTAAGGCCCTTGCAATTTCGAAAAATATATTTTTAGTTCTAACCCTCCTATCTATGTTTCTATGATTGCTAAAACTCCTCCCAGGATCTAGCGTGCTGCGATACTATCACATTATGATACTATTGAATCCACGAATATTCTTCTGTTCAATGCCTGCGGCTTCTAAAATTTTGCAATAATCATAAATATATAATCAACCGCTTCGTCTATGATTAAATAATTTAAATCTGATTGCCTTTTTATTAATAGGCAATTCGCGTTTAGATTCCCAATAAATTTGCTTATGTTATTATTATCAACATTTCTGTAGCGATCCTGTTCACGAATCCTTGAGATGTTTCGCCGCAGACCTCTCTGTCTCTGGTGTCAATTTTTCAGATGCATCTAGAGACTATTTTCCTCATAACTATACGACGTCCATTTGCACGAGTGTCCATTTCTTCTCTTCCGCAAGAAATTGAGAAAAACGATAACTGCTTCCCAAAAGTCCGATCTCCTAACAATTCACGACTCTGTTCGTTGCAAGCAGAGGCCGATCTTTCGACCGCTCGTCATCAATAGTTAATGCATCGGCAACAACGCCTGCACAAGCAGTTTGCCGACGACAGTCAATGATCAATCAACTCTCGATATTGATTCGTAGTCAATTGATTTCGACTTAATTAAGCCGACTCGTTAAAGATTTAGTCTTAATCATGTGAGAATGCTCAGTATGCCCGTAAACATTATTTGACAGGACCCAAATGAGAGTCATGTGAAATGGCATAAGCTTATTTGCTCAATTGGTATGTGCGCATTTGCTAATTGACTAAAAATAATAATAGTAGTAGTAATAATAGCAATATTATTATTAATAATTAAGCTCTTATTAGTAAAATAATCAGTATTGCCATTATAAGTATTATTATCATGATGATCATTATTACAATTGTTACTATTCATATTATTGTCGTTATTATTATTATTACCAGTATAGTAGCTGTAGTAGTGGTAGTGGCATTCGCTGCTGTTGTAGTGATAGTAGTAGCATTAGTAACATCAGCAGCCGTTGCAGCAGGGTAGTGTTATTACTAACGTGCATTCGCTTCATGCTTTCCTAGTAACGGTATATGCACTACATCCTGATAGTTACAATAGCAGTCGGCCAGTAAAGGCGCGTGCAATTCCTCTGCCTTAAGATTTCAACCACGCCCACATTAATTTTACCAGACATTTTATGTCCATTCCTCTTTGGCCACACTACCTCCACCATTCATCTAGAGTTCTAGACATTCAAATCCAGGGCTGCATATCAAGACTGCTTAACCTGGTAGTGAACTCAGCAACATAAAGCACAACAATCGCTTGACAGCGCTGGAATATATTCATGCAGCTACTCCACTGGCGCCTCTGTCGACCAAAAGGCAGATGAGCTAGAGCTACATAAACGTGTTGACGTGCATAGGAGGACTACTGTACACTGTACAGATGAGAGTGGGAAACGAAGCCATTTAGACTTTGCTTCAACGACGACAAATCTGTTTCGTTGCTGTGTGTCAACCTCGCTTTCCGAACACGCCAGACAGATTGACGCCGTCTGTCTGTGGCGAGTTGCATTATATATGAAGTCATAACTATAATTACCATAAGCAATGGCGATGTACAATTATTAATTATTGTAACAATACATGCATAGTAACCATAACCAAAATTGTTATGTTGCTTCAAGTAACAACATAACATCTTTACAAGAAATCCGCATTGATACGCAGAGGCATAGTTCGATGCGTACGCGTACCTTATATAAGGTACGCGTATAATACGTGCGTACCTTTCAAAGAATAAAATACGCGTACCATACGCGTATTTTATTTCTGAGTATTATTATATGTCAGTGTTTTGACGCTTCACCGATATTAAATTACTCACTTATTGGCACATTCAAACAAAGTGACGTCACCAGCGTATTTACGTTATCATGAACGGCCTGAGGTGATTTTTGTGATTATATAACATTTTAAGGCATTAATGCTTGTTAATGAGTATGTTACACCATGACATGGCATGAATATTCAATAATCCATGACTTACAGCATGTGCCACGGTTAAGTGTTGTACCGTACCTTTTACGTACCCTTCAATAAGGCCTAAAAAATGTTGTGTTTCCGGTAACATAGCTAAAAGAAATTGGGTTGGTAGGCCGGAAAATATTTTTATTTTGTAAAATATTTTTATGCAGTGACTATCCGAAAAAGTATACCCCACTAGTCTTTTTTGCACGCTGAATCAAAGTACGTGTTCTAAGCAAGTATAAACTGCCTATTTCCCGACAGTCTGCACCTAAAACTGCTCTAGAAACAGTCCTATTAATTTCATTTTGTTGATGTCCCTTATGTTATGTCAATACAGATGTTAAAAAATAATTTTTTTTAAAAATATAATTTTTTTAAAAAAATTGAAAAAAATAATTTTTTTAATAAAATTTTTTTACAAAAATATTTGAGTCGCGGTCGTAAAAATGGGTCGGTCGGGTTACCGGAAACACAACAATTTTTTTCTACGCCTAAGGTACGTTAAAATACGTACGTACCTTTCAAAGAATATAATACGTACCATACGTACCCTCGAACTATGCGCAGAGGGTATACATAATAGCAGAAATGATACATATTATACAATACATGTATATATTATTATGTGGAGATTTGTGAGATGCAAAAAAGGTTTCTTACTTGCTTACATGTACTTTGACGCGGCCACATGTGTTTCACGCAGGTGCGCGAGGTCTCAGCGCTCGGGTCCTGCAGAATAACTTCATGAGTCAGATGGTTTTAGCTCTGATACTGAGAGTCTTTTACATTGCAAGTTGTTTTCATTGAATAATCCATCAATAATAATTGACTGATTCACTCAGCTCCACCTGGCGCACACTCCATTAACAACGACATTGGGATTCGTGGCAGGACTTGAGTATCCCTCGCCAAAGCATCCGAGAAATCTATTTTCATTGGTTAATGAAGAATTCGCCCGCGTCAGTTTCATAAACTTCCCTCCACGACCAATTTCAAGACTCGTACACAAGCGTGACAAGACACTGTTGTTACCTAGGACATACAGACGTAAGCTTATAGTCTATTAACGTACATTATCTCCTTTCTGCTTAATGACAGCACTGACTCTATCCGGTATAGACTGGATCAGCCTCTGAAGTGTCCCAACTGCTATCGATCTCCACGCTCGTTGAAGGCGACGTTTGAGCTGATCAACGTTCTTTCGCTTAGGATCTTTATAAACGCTTAGAGACAAAATGCTCCACAAGTTCTCAATAGGAGAGAGGACCGGTCAATAGGAGAGAGGACCGGAGAGTTGGATGGCCAATCCTTCGGATTTATGTGTGACGGGAGGTTGTCGTCTAGCCACTTCGTCGTCACAGTCAATTTAGATACACCTAATAATATTTTGGCAAAACTCCGAACTGCGGTCCCAAATTATAACATTAAGTAAATCAGCATGAGGTGTCGTAATAGTGCGGTGTATTGGATGGGCGCATAGAAACGGTGGATTGATGAAAAAACGCAAGTGAAATAAAAGCTGGATGAAGGTATTTTTATATCTGAAATAGAAGCTGAATTGATGAATTGAACGGTTGAGAAATAGAACCTGGATGATGGACATAATAAGTTAAATGGGAGATGGATTAATTAAAACGCTTGCGAAATGGATGCTGGATGAAGGGTCCTTAGAGGTGAAATAGGAACTGGATTGACGAAAATTAAACTTGAGAATTGGAAACTGGATTGTTGATTTCAGTGATGTATTTCAGCATGCATCCAGCTTCCATTTCAGCTGGAATGCCGTTTATCCAGCTTTCTTTTATCAAGCGTCCATCAATCAAACGCTTTTCATCAACCCACCTTCTATTTCACCACACATCGTGTTTCAAAGCCTTCTCAGGAGATAGCCTATCGATTTCCTTAATTTTATAATTTGGGACCGCCGTTCGGAGTTTTGCCAATATTTTGTCATCGCATCATGATCATCACCACGGAAAAACGAGCAGGGCCGACGACATGGACTAATAAAATATTATAGGTCTACTAGTCGCTATAATCAAGTACATTTACAACTTTCTACATAATTCTCAGGTTCTCAGCTACTCTATCAAACGCTTAAAACAAAACAGAACGTTGCCATTGGCGACCGTCACGTGGTCTAAACGGTCATCGGCGAAATTGTTGAAAACGTCAAGAAAAGACAAGATCGTTATTTTATAATTACTTTGTTTGCTGAATGGGTCTTTGTCAACAAATTAATTATACGATCTTCGAAGTCACAAACTGTTGATTTCAAATAAGATGTATAAATCGAACGCTGACGGTTATGGAAACAACAAAATTTTAGCGAGATTAAGAAGTTTAGACGAATATGTCTTCGTCGACTTTTCGAACATTGATATCAGTTGATGACGTCATCATCTTCATTGTTCTATTTATAGCTGCATTAATGTCTATATTGTTTTTGTAGCGCCATCTCAGGGAGACTCAGAGTGCGGTGTCAATGTTCCTGAGTGGCAGATTAATAATCATAATAATAATAATAATAATTTATTACTGTTATTTTCAATATTATTATTTTTGTCGCATGAGGTAGAAAGGATAGGTCTATAGGCCTACCCCTTTCAGGCTCTAAGAGATTAGGCCTAAAACTGAGTTTCACCTTTCTCTCCTATTGTTTCCCTCATATTTCTCTTGCCTCAAGGATTCAAATCCGGCCTTTCTCTCATGAGCCAACAGGAGCGCTTATGAAAAGCTTTTGCTGAGAATTTATTTATTTCGCTTTTGCAGTTCAAGCAGAGCCACTCAACAGCAGCCTCATCGACCTCATGTAGGACGAGCATTCCGCATTTTGCTGAGAAGCGCTTTTCAAAATGGTCATCATTTTATGCAATACAATATTATTGCTATTGCTGTTGCTGCTGTTGTTGTTGTTGTTTCTGTTTGTTGTTGTTGTTATTATTGTTGTTGCTCCTGCTGCTGCTGCAGCTGCTGCTCATCATCATCATCATCAATATCATAGGGCTCAATGCCCGTTAGAGTCCGACGCCACTCTCTGTCTGAGTCTGTCTCGCGTCATGCTGCCCAGCCTTAACTTGTCCAGTCAGCAGGTCTGCTCCATACCATTAACATCTTGGAGCATCTAGACCACATTGTCCGATTGAAGAGAATCGTGAAAAAGAGGCATGAAGGACAACGTGGGTCAATGCCCGTTGTGTCCCACGCTCTCTCCCCCGACTCTCTCCACCAGTCTGTCCTGACCGACCTGTTCATGTCTACTTCACATCATGACACCTTGAAGCATCTGGGTAGCCATGTCACTTGTGTCGTGGTTTTGGCGGATTACAATCGTCTTGGTTTTTTACTGCCAGAGTATCACCACCCATCTGGCAAACCTTCCTCATTTTGTCCGGGCTTAGGACCGGCACAGGGACTTTGTTGGTTCCCTGTGGCAGAGGATGGATGCAGTTTAACGTCATGCCCAGCTGCTGCTGCTGTTGCGCATATATAGACGCATCACTCAGCGATTCAATCCAATGCTGTAACCCAGTGGTGGCCAATCTGCGGCACGCGTGCCACTTGTGGCACGCTGGTCTATGAGGAGTGGCACGCAGGACCATGGAATTTTCGAAAAATAAATTGTAACGTTATCTCTTAAGTGAATCTTAGTCGCGTCTGTATCCTCATAGCTGCAGTGACCAGGGCAAGCCTAATTAGCCTGACAGCTGCAGACGGACACAGCACAGGGGCTGGAAGTGGACTGAGACTGGCAGTGGGCATCTGTCGGTCAGGCTGGCCAGCCTCGTCAGTCGGCGGGTGGTCAAAGTCCACTTTATCCGCAGCATAGGCCTATTTCAGTTATTCAGAGACAAGATATTGAGTTCACCCCACTGTATAGGGTTGCAGGATCAAACGAAGGAAGAGGCTGCCTGATCTTCTAATAAGGTTTTTATTTATTGGATAACGGTATGTCTTTAACATTGCTACTTGCAGCAAGACACCTAGTTCTTCAAAATAAGTATGAAGATAGCATTGTCTTGCAGGAGTTTTGTTTGAATTGGGAAGAATATCATTTTTAGAGGAAAAGTCAGTCTATTATTACTTTTGGAAAGTAATCCAAATCTGTTTGTCTGCTGTGTACTGTAACAGTTGGGGTATGTAAATGTTGAACTTGCACTTCAGTAATTTACATGGGAACTTGAATAAGAAATGACGACCTCGACCTGGGTCAGCTATCAGGACTAATTTTATCAGCCAGAGAAAGCAGCTTTTAGGTAGAACAGCACTTTTTCAGGAAAAGTGATGAATTGAAAGTGATGGCCATTTATACAAGTTAAGGCTGATAAGAATAACTTATTCAGATGGCGAGTATAAAGGCTTTGTCAAGTTTTGCAAAGGTTCGGGTTATCCCAAAATCAAAGCATCAATAACGATTAGCATTGCTCTCGAACGCAACAGACCATGAGGCTCAGTAGGCATATTTGACGGAGTAAGAAAGAATCATAATTTCTTAGCTAGCCATGCATGAACTAATGCTGTAATGCCAGTGAATCTGCATACATTGTAGTTACCTTATGTAAGTGCATGTTTCAAATTGGAACAGGTCACAATGCCTTTGGTTTAGTACACATGTATGTGATGTGGTGGCACGCGGACCGCACGCTTGATATTTTGTGGCACACTATGTATACAAGATTGGCCACCACTGCTGTAACCTGTTAGCACTAACAACTAAATATAGACTAAAGATGTTTACTAAATTGATTTACAGAAAGACTGACAATTTCAAGTCGTCGCTTCCAATAAAAATGGCCAGAGGATGTCAATCCAATCAGTTAAAATAAAGTTCTAAATTAATCTAATCGTATCTAAATTGATCTGATCTGATTTAATTCAATCTATGACATCGTTGCCTTACAATTATGTGATTAAAATGACAATTTACAATCCTCCCCGCTTAATTATTATCGGATCATGCAGAGAATTGTTGATCAAAGAAATTCTTACCACATTTGGTGCATTTTACCTTAATAGCGAAACTTTTACAACCGCCGCCCCATTAAATGTCGTCATCAAAATTTATGACGTCAGCGGCGTCTCGCTGTGTCACAACTTTTGTGGTTGTTTTATATTCGTCAGATCTACATTGTATCGCTTCCACCTGTTTTTCCCGTTCCCACCAACGCAGAAAACCTAAAATGAGGGACATTTTCGTAAAAATGTCACGTTCAGTGCAGATTATCCATTCAATTTCAGCGTAACGGTTCGCAGATGTTAAGTTTTGATTGGGAGAATGGCACCGAGTGCAGCGTTAATGATTCGAAAGTCGATCAATGGTCAACAAAGCCGACGATGTTTCAATGAAACTGACTTATAAAGGATGTTCTGAAAAGAGTTTTGTTCTGTATTTGCAACACGAAGTTTGCCGATTGCGGGGTAAATAAGTCCAACGCTAGCACCAAACTCATCCAGTAGGCTATTACCCCCCAACCCCAACCATAACTCTTTCAAACTATGTGAATATGACCCTTGCCCTGCATCGTTGTCTCTCAAATATGATTACGCCAATCCTAATCCTGACACTAATCCTGAAGCTGACCCCAAACCTAACCCTAATGACTAAGCCAAAGCTAACCTTAACCCTAGCCAAACCCTAACCATCATCCTACCCTATCCTAACCCAAGCTCTAGTCCCAATCACAGCCCTATCTCTTATCCGAACTC
This sequence comes from Lumbricus rubellus, assembly GCA_945859605.1. Lineage (NCBI taxonomy): Eukaryota > Metazoa > Annelida > Clitellata > Crassiclitellata > Lumbricidae > Lumbricus > Lumbricus rubellus. Next base: position 46,378,488 of record OX243816.1, read on the forward strand.
TAGCCCTAACCCTAACCTCACCTTAACTCAGCCCTGGCACCAACCCCGAACCCTGGTCTAATTATTTTCACACCTTGCATCAAGTGATCATATAGCTGCATGCAAATGACACAATGTCATTTAATCGATATCCTCAAATCATCTTAAAGCTACTCTAAAGCTAAGCGTAGGGCACAATCTTATTCGCGAGCGCTGATAATTTCAACAGTGTCAATTGATCATCCGAAAGGCCGGTTGCCATTGATAGAGAAGACCGCTTGTATAATGATAAGAAAAATGTAGGCCTATGACATTTCTAGCAGTTCACTAAGCTAGCTCTAAGCCTGCCTGACTCTCCGGACTTGACCCGCTGCCTATCGATTTTGTTTTGATTAAGCGCCTGTGAATAAGCTGGTTCCCGCGACTTCGCTTTTGTGGGCGCTGTAGAAGTCTCGAGATTACAATTACGATAATTAAGGCAGCCATGTGCACGAATAGCTGGCGACGTCATTTTCTTAGCCACAGCATATAAGAGCGTGTGACCAATCCTCTCCCTCGCCGACTCATCTTCCCACCGACAGAGTAGCCTACTGTACAGTCGCTGTACTCATTATAGTTGAGTTATGTAGGTGGTACACCCGGTACATGTTATGGAGCAGAGATCTCGAACCAAATTATCTGCACTGAAGGGGATTTGATCCCCAACCTCTTGATTGACAGTCCAGCGTGCCAACCACTACACTACCGAGCGACCCTTCCCCCTCCCATATGAGACTTAACAAAGAATAATATATAACACAAAAAACTGTATCTTAGATTAGCGTCACACAGATGAAATTAACGCTGACGTCAGATCAGAACTATTATATAATCATTATGACCTCAATTTTTGCAGTCTTGCTGCCTCGCAGTCATTGGCCGCAATAAGGTCGGGTCAGCTGGGGTCAATTGAGGTGTCCAATCGCACCGAGTGCACGTCGTCTGTAGTTTCTCAACGAAATAATGACAGATTAGAACATGAAATATTTATTTACACTCGATGACCTAACGAACACGTTTAGACTTGCTTTCAATTATGTGGCGAAATCCTTCTTGATGGAATTTTTAAAACAAAATTGTATGGGAGATGAGCAGCCTCTTCATTTAATAATAATTTTTATAGCGGTGGCGTAGCCTCGTGGCTATGCTCGTCGCCTTGCAGCCGAGGGTTGCAGGTTCGAAACCGCCATCAAGACGCCGCGTAGGGATCTTGAGCAAGTTCTTCATTCGCAATTGCTCATGCGCTTCGTCGTGAAACGCAGATGCAGTGTCCGCTCTGTAGACGGGACTTGTTACAGCGCCCCTTCAAGCTCATGCTGCTCATTACTCAGAAGCGCTCCAGAGTCGGGAGCGTATTAATTTCATTGGTGCATACATTTTTATATGCCTCATTTAATTTAAAACCCAAACATCAACAAAACCCTATGACCTATGCAGATTCAACCTCGCGCATAAGAAACACGTGCTTGCAAAAGGAACAAATGTCCCGAAGTTTCATACATCCGACCGGAAATACAGCTGGCCACAAAATCTCTCGAGATCTCGTCGAAGCAGGCGGTAATGCGATCTTAAACCTGCGACCACCACGTGCGACCCCTGTAGGCGTTTTCACCATCAAGATATTCCATCATCTCGCTCTCAACCGAGTTAAAGAAATTTACGACCGTAATATTGGTCATTTCGATGTCGCGAAACGTGTACAAACTCTTCCGGAAATGACTGCTGACAGCCTGCGCATGCGCACATGCGATTTCGCGGCGGAAGTGGCTCATCGGGTTCTGATCCAAGTTGAGCGAAACGACGATGGTGGAAAATTGGGAAAGAAGAAAATGACGACATAAACCATCGAGATTACCTCTGGCGGAAAGGTTTAGGGATGAGAGAGACGGGCACGGTTATAAGAGGGTGGGACACGTTTCACTGTATCTGTATCTGTATCTGTTTGTGTGTGTGTGTGTGGTTGTGCTGCTCTCTGTCTCTGTCGATCTGTTACTACGTTACTGTCTGTCTTGGTGTCATAACCTCTCCTTCTTTTACTGTGTCTTTCTGTGTCTGCCTATCTTTCCCCTCTATCCATGTTTACTTGTACAAACATGTATATAATGTATGTATGTATGTATTGTATTTATGTATGTATGTATGTATGTATGCATGTGTGTATGCATGTATGCATGTGCGCATTGTATATGCCCCGTTTATTCATTTATCCATCTACCTATCTGTCCATCGCTATGTTTTTCTCTGTCTCTCTCTCACTGTCTCTGTCGCTGTCTTTTTCTATCTGTCTTTCTCTGTATGTCTGTCTGTCTGCCTCTATATGTCTGTCTGTCTACCTGCTGTCTGTCTGTCTGTTTGTCTGTCTGTCTGTCTCTATATGTCTGTCTGTCTACCTGCTGTCTGTCTGTCTGTTTGTTTGTCTGTCTGTCTGTCTGTCTGTCTCTCTCTCATCTCTCAGTTCTTCTCTAATAATATCATATGTGCTTCCGCCTTTTTCCTCTACTGCGAGCTCCAGTCGCCCAAAGGAAGCGAACAGATCTCTCGACTTCCTTCCTTCCTTCCTTCCTTCTTTCCTTCCTTCCTTCCTTCTCTCGTTTTAATTAATGTAAAGCCCTCTTTCCATTCTTTCTCATGTAATGCGATGTCACTTCCGTTCTTCTCTAATTCTTCTCTAATGTCTTTCTCGTCCTTCTCCTAATCTAAACTTACTCTCCGAAATCTCTTCGCTGTGCATAACAAATTCTTCTGTGTTTGCTCTGAAGGATTTTTGAAACGGATTCGAAAACCGCGTTTATCAATATAATTGGCATTTACAGCAGCAATGGCGGTGGTTCTACCATGATAGGTCGGTGTAGGACTGACAGTAGGTCATTTGACGTACTGTCTTATTTTCTCTTGGCCGTTGACCTGCCAAAAATTCTTTAGAAATTTCAGTGTTTTTTCATTAAATTTCTGCGGCCTCAGACATACATGTAACTTCCATGGCAAATGACACTTGTTAACGCGACTGCTGAAATGTTGTGGCTAATTAATGGTATTATTGCTATTACTATTACTTGATCTACTATTACCGCTACCACCACCACCATTTCACCCCATCAATAACCACCACTGCTACCACTACCACCACCACCATCATCGTTATCATCACCACCATCTCCACCACCGCCATCATCACTGCCAAGTGCCAACTCTACCACCACCACCACCTCGCTGTTGCTGCTTCTGCTCCTGCCCATTGTTCGTGAGTAAATAATTAAATTTATATAGCGCAGTAAATATGTCAAGGCAAACAGGCTACACAATACACATGCATAATAGGAAGCTGAGGTGAGCCGCCGTCATGTAGGCCTAATCTTCGTATACATGGGATCGACGTGTTTGCAAGTGCCCACCAGCGGCGACCATTCCCACAGGCAGGCCATTTATTGCATTTAGATGACCTATTTATCAGTGAACTCTGGCAGTCAGTCACATATACCACATGTATATTACAGACAATATAATATGTAATATTATAGTATGCCTATGTGTGGCATCGGTGATATGCTAATGTCCCAGTTAGCAACTCTCCATGGGATGCTTTATATTGCTTCATTTAGTGTTTGCAAGTCGCCCAATCTTGTTCGGACTTATACAAGGATACTTCTTCGGGTAATACAAGGATCCTGTTGCTGCATGGTCATACTTGGATCTTTTTGCGGATCATAAAAGGATCCTTTTGCGAGTCATACAGGGATCATTTTGCAGGTTATATAGGAATCCTTTTAAGAGTTATACTAGGATCTTTTTGCGGATTAATTATACACGGATTCCTGACTCTGTGTAGGAGTAAGCTGCCGTTCTCTCCCCCTCCATCTTGATTTATCTGTAGGTCTACTCTAATTGGCGCGTCATCGGTCAATGCTTTTAGCCTTAGACACGGTTGTTGTTGTAGTTACTAATTAAATATTAGCGGGATGCTAAAATGATTCCGTGCAGTAGCCTCACTGAAAGATGGAACCACTTTTGTCTTGGACTGTCTGGATTTCTATAGTTGGACGGGTTTTCTTTTTTTTCGAAAAACGTGGTTTTTTCGTGTTGAATTTTTTATCGTTTTATTCCGCTTGTTATTTTTTAATTTAGCTTTATTTATTTATTTACTCTCTTATTACTTTCCTTAATTTTTTTTTAAAAAAATCCCAATATTTCTTGCGTTTTCACAGTGGATGAAGCTTAATGTCACTTATGCCTATAATTAATGTTGGCCTACTAATAGGCTAAAGTTGTGTTATTTCCTGATTAAAAAAGATACAATTTTATTTTCAAGGTTTTAAAGTTTAAATTGCAATTTAAGATGCAACAAAGTCAAATTACTTTCCGTTTCGGTTTTTGTCGTTTTTGTGGTTTTTTATTTTTCCCGAATTTTCGTGTTTTTTTTTCCATCGTTTTTTACGTCCATGTGGTTTTCCATTCTGCGAATTTCCTTCCACTTCCAAGATTATAACTCTACTTTCGGTTAACGGTCGCTGCTTCGAGTTGCAAGTCGCAACATAAAAGCATAATCCTCCGATGTTGGGAATACGAGTCGCACCAAGTCGTAATAAGAAATAAGAGTTCCTCATGAATAGTCTTGACTGTTGCGACTTCGTATATTTCCAAAGAAGATGCCGAGATGCGGAGGGAGCAGGAATTTGATTGCGTTACTGTTTGAGTTGTTTTGTTATTTAAACAAAGACGATGTGCGTTGCCCTCCTCGTTTGTCCCATCTCGGGACTGGCACCATCTGAGTACAAGTAGAGGCAGAGTTTGCGAAGTTAGCCTGAAGATATCTTCCAATCTAAAAATAGACGATGAACTTTTATAGCGCCGTTTCTTTATGGTATATGAGGCTTCGACCCGTGACTTATAATAGACAAAGCCTCAGTTTTCAAATCCATTGTAATAGCCTATATTGCATTGCATTGCATTAATATGCTGTATTGTTCGTGTAGGCTTACGTGACGATAGGCACCGAATCGATTCCATGGTGACCTTCAGAGAAAGACAGCAGCAGCTGCTCTTGACTGCATGATAATTACTTTATTAATAACAAAGCTAATTAATTGATAATTAATTAAGCGTAGCAAGGCTGAGCATGCTTTCTCCAGCGCGATAATTACTCATTATGCCTCGCTTGAATGAACAGCGCTGGTGAAGGTGGGGGCGGTTCATAACAGTAATAGACTAGAAGTTGAAAAAGTAACACTAGAAACTGCATTAGTTACACTGTAGTGGCTGTATTTTCTCTGAAATGCACTTTCTTCATGCGTTCGCTCCACGCTTATGTCTGCCCTTTCCCCCTCTCTCCTCTCAAAACGTGATTCTTTGAGCCGGCCCTTGCTCCCTGGGAGCGCCTCTGAGCGGTTCGCCCTACAGAATCGCTTCACAAAAGATTAAATACGCATTATACGATCATACAGTGCAATAGTAGTGGCAGTCGTAGTGGTGGTGATAGAATTTGTTGATGTCGTCATCTTTTATTACATTTCCTGTTGATGTGCTGTAGCTTTGAATGCGAATGAGCCAAAAGCTGAGGAAAACAAGACGGAAATAGAAGCAGCATAGACCATCATTCTGTTTAGAGCAAAAATTAACGATCTTCCAGCTAATTCAACTTAACGACTTCTATAGCGCCGCCATCCATCACAACACACGAAATATTAAACGTTGGCGCACTCAACCGTCGCCTCCTTAATCCGACATCGTAATTACTTCCGGTCGACGTCAAACAGATCCGGAAAGTATCCGTCCAAAGTTCAGAGTACATTTGTAAAAGATGCAAGATCCTGTTTTCCCGGATCGTTTCAGCGTCATCCAGTCAACGAACCAGCTGCCACATTACTGGTGATTTTATGAATTAAAAGCAATAATAAACTTCCTGTTTGAAATCTCTCGTTAGCCGCGCGACATGCAGGTGCCCGTTTGGATAGAGTCGGATCGTCTGCGCGTTGGCGCCTTGTTCACTGTTCACTGTTTTCAGTGGTGATGCGGTTTCTTTGTTTATGTCAGCAGCTCGATGATTGTAACTCGTTTTCTGCTGCTGCGAGGTATCATGCGCCTCGTACGGTACGAGTATCGTCGAAATGGCGTTTTATGTTATGAGATGTACAATTGTACATGCTGTTACTTGATGGTAATTTTGGACCCGACATGCAAGATCTCTTCAGCTGCTGGTAATATCAGACAGACACAGACAGACAGGGACAGACAGACAGAGAGACAGACAGACAGAGAGGCAGAAAGACAGAGACAGGCGGGCAGAGAGACAGACAGAGAGAGACAGAGGGATACTAAGAGACAGAGCGAGATATCGATGGGAAATAATAATTATAGTAATAATACTACATGTATATCAATAGCAACAATTATCATAAAATTGTGTCATTACGTGTGTCTGCCTGTTTGTCTTCCTGCCCATCTGTCTCTCTTTCCATCTCTCTTTCCTTTCTTCCATCCATCCATCCATCCATCCATCCATCTGTCTGTCCCCAGTCCGCTCTGTCTACTCGCCACCATACGACCAATCCATAGCATAATAATATACATGTACATGTAGGATGCATCGTTGCATGCATCGCTGGCATTGAGACCATATTCATCCAATCGTCCAATCGTCTGATGAAGACTCACAACACAAAGTCAACGACGACAAATATAGTCATACACTGTTACACTGTAGTTGGTGGCAACATACGAATCGTTGCCTTCAACTGAGACAGAATATTTCTCACGGAGACGTTGTTAACTGAAGAGCGCATTTCTTCTTCTCACTTTACGCGACGAGTTTGTCACCACTACGTTTGGAAGAGACTTTGAAAGGCGCTAAAGAAATATTCATGTTATGTGTCTTGCTGTAGGGTACCGAGATATAAATGAGTTAGAGCGGCAAATTACGGAGTAGATATTCGTCAAACGGAATTGTGTTTTAGTGGCTGCATATTAGTGGACACCGCAGGACTTTGAGAAGTGTGTAAGAAAGGATATGTCGGGGGAAAGGCGTCATAAGAGGACTTTGGTTAATTATTATAACTAACAGAAGATGGCAATATATGCAGCGCAAGACAGAGTAAGTAAGATAACAAGAGATAACACGATGACAAAAGCCAAATAGGAAGAAAAACAACATTAGATGACACCACACTACAACGTGAGATGTGAAACTTAACACTAGCCTACATGTAGATAACACTGGAGAACACTAGATCTCGCACGACAACATCGAATACCGTTAGATAACAGAGGATAAATTCAGACGATAATAGAAAAATAGCAGAAGATGTACATTTATAGCACCGAGTGACACTTGAAAACAAACAGCAGATAACACCGAATAACATGACACTAGATAATGACACTATAGATAGCAGAAGATAGCACATGATAGCAATAGATAACAGAAGATAACATATAATAGCAATAGATGATAGAAGATGACATCTTATCATCATTCATTTAAAGTTTTTAAACAATCTGCACATTAACCTGAAGTCGACTCAACAACAACGATCAACAAAAACCTTGACGACTGATCTCTGGAACCTCTGACGAACAATGGAGGTCATCGTGGAGTTCCTCCGCCACGAAACCGGAAATGGATCTTCATCGTCGAATCAGACAACGAAGACGAACGATGAGGTCTCGATGGAGGGTGATGAGTGGCATCCTTCGAACGAGACTTTCCTTGACCTTGGCCCTGACCCTGACAATCCGATGGAGAACCCGAGGGTCCGTGCGATGCTCATCGTTCTCTACTCAACAGTCTTCGTCTGCTGTTTCATCGGTAACGTATCCATGCACACGCATTCCGCTGTATATCCTACATTGAAAGCGTGTATTTATGCAGCGCCCTTTGGGATGAGTGTGCTCTGGGAATGCTGTCAGTGTCAAATAGATTGCAATACGATGCAGGGAAATGCGAAAGGTCAATGCGAAAGGTCAATGCGAAAGGTCAATGCGAAAGGTCAATGCGAAAAGTCAATGCGATGTCATGCGAACGTAATATAATAAATATTAGTTGCTCGCAAATGCGATATGACGAGATGACATTGCGACGTGAAAGTTTATATTTTATGTCATGCGATGATATGTTATGGAATGGCTATGTGATGCAATGTTATAAGTATTATGCTCTGCTGTCATGCTATTTTATACCCCGAGGGCAAGATAAAAGCAGTCGCTAACACTAAGTCTTCAAACCCATGACGTCCTACCCAGACCTGTGGCCTAATGTACTTCTTCTTTTTATAAGACTTCAAGAGACTCGAGAGCAATTGCTTTCTTAGCCAAACTGTAACAAAAACATCACAAGATCAGAAATGAGCGTCATCATTTTTCAGGGAAAGACAAAAATGTTCAAATTTGAAACTCAATGTTTGGTATGGATTGCTTGACGCATTGAAAATATACAAATGGGCGCTACGTGACATTTATGGCCGCATTTATGGCCATTATTTTATTGACTCCATCAAGGTGTCATATCCCACGCTTGGATTCATCTTTGCGAATTATTTTTTATCGTGTGGACGTCATTCCTTGTAATTCGCGGAATATATTTTACGTCTCACTGGACCAAGTAGACACTGTCTACTAGACAGACAACATCACAATGTTTTTGTGCAGTTCTCGAATTGCGCTGTAAAACGCTGAGAGATACGTAGCCATGCATGCATTTATGCGTACGTTTTTGCAATTCCGTATACAAATTTAGGATGTAGCCTCAAGCTGAAAGAGTTACTAGTGTTTTAGAATCGTCGTTATGCTGCTTGGAAACGATGGTGATTCAAAGAGTAGTTTATGGTCGTTCGTGAACGAACATTGGGATCAAATGAGAATCTGTGTTTGGGTCTAATGATGTGCAACATTTGTGTCAGATCGTTTAGTCAATATTATTTGGAATCTCTTTTAGTACCGGTCATATCCGTTTTCCATCTACTGAAGTTTGTTTAGCAAATAGCAGATAAACCTATCTTAAGAGAACAATGGTTTGAATCAATCTTATTTTTATGTGACCTCACCTGGATTCGGTGTGACATCAAATGGAATTTTCAATTAACGAATATACAACCAACATGTGCAGCGTGTAACATTGTCTTCAGTAATCGTGTCGCCGACAATAAGTAATCAGTGAGATTTTTTAAAAAGAAATTTACTGCATAAAGAGACGTGTATAGCCTATACAAAGGCATTTTTATGCCTTTTATGGGCCCTTTCCTACCCGTTATCGCTTCTTACCAGCAATTTTTCTCGGCGTGTGCCGCATTCATGTAAAAAAATTCACAGTTAAATGATTCAGTCATTCATTCATTGAGACGTGGTGATGTACTGTTTTCCCAGACCATAAATTCCCCCCACATTCCATGAAGTCACGCCAACGTCAAGCAGACCGGAACTGAACCGTAGCCGGTCGTGAATGACTGGCGCCATGTTTACGCATCGCTGATTTATGTTCAGCTTTCATCGGGTCGATGCCACGCACGACCACACGGTCAGATGTGCACACAAACACAAAGAATTACAGGCGCTACAGAAATTATAGCCATACAATGGCATACATAATAATTGAAGGGCTTGGAGCAATAACAAGGTATGTCGAAAATCATGATTGTTGGGAAATCGACTTCAAAGATTTTCCACTTCAAACTACTGTATCTAAGCCATTTGACGACATATCGACAAGCTGTTTTGAGCAATATGTACCTTAGAATTGTCTTTAACACACTTTTTAAATGTTTCAATGTGAAAGATGAAATTATTATTATTATTTTCACATTTTGCTTCATATCTGGTTATTGCATCGCGAACACTCAGTCATCGGTATCATTTCTGGTGCAATAACAGGTTATGTCGACAAAGTGTTTTCTAGCATCTGCGATACCACACACATTATATGGTATAAGTGAATATACCTTGTTATTGCACCAAACTGTTTCTATAACACAGACGAGAATTGTGCACGATTACCATGCAGAGGGTAGATTATGTCAACAAACCTCATTATTGCATTGGCTTTAATAGAAAATTTGAAAAGAAGCAAGACCATGTATGTCGTCATACCGGGATATTGCAGTAGAGATATGGACGAAATCTGCCGTCGGAACAATAACATATTATGTCGACATAACTTTGTTTTGCGAAATGACGCTCAAATATATTCAGATCTGTGCAAAATTCACAGGGTAGATAGATTACTGTCTTCCGGACACGCTGGCATACTGTTTCGCAAGACATAGGTATGTCGACATACCTTGTTATTGCTCCAAGCCCTTCAATTATGTATAGCTATATATTTACGCGTGCATACATTTGCATGTGAGAGTTGCATGCTTGGTGCGTATGTTTCAGTGATGTGTATGTCTAAGACTTTGTGTATGTGGTTGTGTGGGTCTGCTATCTCCATAATACTTTTAGTGTGTATATATTTACAGAAACTACATGTTTGTATATACGAACTCCGTCACTGGTTGCACTCTGCCAATGCCAGTCCCAAGCCTGGATAAAGGAGGAGGGCGTCGCTAATGATCTTCGCTATCACACAGTGACGCTATAAACTGAATCCACTAACGTTTATTACACATATATGTCATGTCAATCACCGACGTCGCTACGCGACGGTTGGTCGCATGCATGGACTACAGCTCTCCACTGCCTCCTATCGCGTGCAGCGGCGAGAAGATTGGATCCGGAAAGACGGGACCAAGCAAGAATGTTGTCAATCCAGCTAATACGCGGTCTACCCTTGCGTCGACAACCTTCCACGTGACCCAGCATAATGGCTTTTTCCACGCAATCCTGGGGAATCCTGATGGTATGACCGAAATAGGAGAGTTTGCGAGCCTTAATGGAACCCAAGAGCTCTGGTGAAGTTCCGGCAAGCCGATAAACCTGCTCTGTGGTAAGTTTGAGCGTCCAAGAAATGCGCAAAAGCTTACGGGTACATTTGTTCTCGAAACTCTGTATCTGCTTTTCCTCCGCCTTTTTAAGCACCCATGATTCGCAACCATAGGTTGCAACTGACCAGACCAAGGATTTCATCAAACGAAGCTTGGTTTGAGTACTAATGGACTTGTTTTTCCAGACCTTCGTAAGCTTCACCATGACCGCCATACCCATGGCCAGCCTGGACTTAATATCGACTGAGCACTTTGCATCGCTTGAGATTTTGCTGCCTAGATATGTAAAGTTATCCACTTGTTTGAGTTCACTGTCCGCGACAAAAATCCTGAGGATCCTATCGGTATTGGTCATAACCTTCGTCTTTGAAACATTTATCTTTAAACCGTACTCCTTGGCAGCGGATTCGACACGATTGACGAGCTCCTGGAGTTCCTCTGGTGATGTAGCGATCAAGAGTATGTCATCCGCGTATCTAAGATTACTGATGGTCCTACCTCCAATTCTGAAGCCCCCTCTGAACCCGTCAAGCGCCTTGCGCATTACCTGTTCCGCCACACTCTAAAGCCAGGCGTTTACAATCTGAACACATTTTGAAACGCGTAATTGTAACACTTACAGAACGCGTCCGGCGTTTCTAATGTGAACGTTAGTATTCTATTTATGAACACCTTATGTGTCTCTAAGAGAACGCGTCCGCCGTTTCTAATGTTAACGCTAGTGTTATATTTTTGAACACCTACGTGTCGCTAATGGAACGCGTTTGGTGTTCTTAATGTTAACGCACGCATAAGCTTATTGAACACTCTACGCGTCACTAATAGAACGCGTCCAGCGTTCCACTAAAAGAACGCGTCCTGCGTTCCCAATATTAATGTCAGTGTTATATCTTTGAACACTAGTGCCACCATTTTTAAACGCCTGTCAGGTGTTCTACTTTGAAACGCATTACGTGCGCAAAATTTGAAACGCGTAATTGTAACACTTACAGAACGCGTCGGGGCGTTTCAAAATCGCACATGTTCAATTAGTGTTCATGAACAGAACACAAGAGTGTACACTTCATTAACACTAGTGTTGACAACCTATCAATAACTTGTTATGAACCCAAATTTTAAGTCAAGAGATAACACAACTGATATTTACAGTATAATGAAAGCATTTTTTACAATGAAGTCCACAATATAAGCCAACATAATTATCAAATCAAATTTATTAAGGCCTACTCGAAAAAATCAATTGCATGTTATGCAATGTACAAAATGAATAAATGGTACAATTAAGCATTTATACTATGTGAGCGTCTACAGAGGTGCATGAAAAAAATTAGTTTGTAACAGAATAAAAAGCAAAAATTTAAATAAAATACCAACAGCAGACAAAACTTAATACTACAAACAGTAATGGCCAAAAGTTTGAGACCGCTATATTTTAATTAATAAATTCACTGAAAACATGCAACTTTTGATTAATACTGATTATTTATACTTTCTGTCTAATGTCATCACACACCACTGGGAGCAAAACTTAATACTTGCAAATGAATCTTTTTCAGAAATTATAGCTTAATTGTGTGAAAGTGTCGATTTTGGCCAGTTTCCTTCGTAACTGGAATAAATCACGATTGGCACAGACACACAGATCAGACAGTGTTCAAAATCAAACATCATTTCTATTGTTTTGACTGTCTGTGGGTCATTTAATGTCGGTACAATAAGAAATAACACTGAAAGCTAGTATTTTCAGTGATAACCTATGTTTTGATAACAGTATGAATGTGATGTACGGCATCGATCGGGCCATATTGGCAGAACTCAAGTGTTATCTCGTGCACCCACACAGTCTTGATTCAGTTGATCAAGTCAGCCTCAGAAATTAGATTATGAACAGAGAGATTCTGCTTCATCCCGTCTACTGTCCACACATTTTCAATAATGTTCACGTCTGGACTGCCACCAGGTCATGGTTCCAGCAGTGGAATGCCCTTCTGCTTCAGGCAGGATTTGGCAGCCTTTATGCCATGACACGGTGCCCAATACTGTCGGAATAGGCTGTTGTTTTCAGGTGAAAGCACATTCACACAATTCAACAGTTTCTACAATTCTACAGTTGCTGCAGGCATGTGAGACGACCGCCTAATCAAAGCCATAACCCTAAGCATGTCATACCGAAGCAGGTACCGAATGTCATGTGTGGGGAGCAGTGTTGGTTGCTCGAAAGAATGGACTCTGGATAAATGAAAACATGTATCTTAGCATTTTAAGAGAGACATAGCAAAACTTAGTCACCATCCATGACATCAGCAACTTCCAACAGGATTGGGCACCCTGCATTGGTAAAAGGCCATCAAATCCTGGCTGAAGGGAAGGACATTCCACTGCTGTAACCATGACCTGATCACAGTCCAAACTTGAATATTATTGATACTGTGAGGAGCAGAAGGTCTCTACTCGTAAATTTCACTCTCGAGGTTGACTTGATCAACTGAATCAAGACTGTGTGGGTGCACGAGATATCCCCTGAGTTCTGACAATATGAAAAAAAAACTGTTTTCAAAAACACAGGTTATCACCGAAAATACTAGTTTTCAGTGTTTTTTCTTATTGTACCGACATTAAATGACCCACAGACAGTCAAAACAATAGAAATAATGTTTAATTTTTGGGCGCTGTCTATGTATCGGTATCAATCGGTGATTTCTTCCAGTTACGAAGGAAACTGGCAAAAATCGACCCTTTCACACAAATAAACTATAATTTCTTATAAAAGATTCATTTGAAAGTAGGCTAATAATATTTCCCCAGTGGTGTGTGATGACATTAGACATGGAATAGGCTCTTCAGAAAGTATAAATAATCAATCTTTTCAAAAGTTGCATGTTTTCAGTGAATTTATTCTTTAAAACATAGTGGTCGTAAACTTTTGGCTATGACTGATTGACTGTATATATAATTATATATATATATATATATATATATACAATATTTTATATATGAAATATAACTTCACTGCATTGTGCACGTAATAATTAATTATCACAGCTATAACATAATTCATAATATGAGACTTATAATCGAATCAATGCAACTGTATATTATGTTGGTCATATACGCCATGGATGGTCACAAAAAGTTACAACTACTTTTGACACCCCCTCACCACTTGTCCACTTTGGATCGACCTGCTCGTTTGCAGACCATATTATAACACATTCAAAGTGCACTCGTTAACAGTAATAATGCACGAACATACATTAAAAAGCTATCACTAAAATGCTTTTGTTATAATTTAGACATATCCATGGGCATACTTGAAATGTCTGAGTACATTGGAAATTTGAGAAGTAAGGCAAGTTAGGTGTCCATATACAATTATGCACTGAAATTTGCACAAACAACATAATTATTGTAAATGAAATTGGTGCATAAAGCACACATTGAACTGAAACTCCCTACATCGGCCCTGGTGGGCTTCATGTAGCAATATCATAGAAATTTAAAATTAAGCAAAACTTAACTACAAATTAATAATATGTCACAGCAGTATGGAATTTTTTTCTAACTGTTTTAAATTGTCTTAAAAAATAGAAGTTTGATGCAAATGACATCATTATTATACGACCTGAACTTTTATGTTTGACAAAGTATTGGTAATTATGTCACGATCCAAAAGGATTTTGATTTTTGATAATCTATAGAAATTTTCTGCTTATTTTCATATTTACAAAAAGATTTAGGATTTTCCGACAGTGTATATATGCGGAATACCCATAAATAAGTTACACCGGGCAATTTAAGTTAAATTAAAATGGTAAGGAATAATGTTAGACCATAAGTTCAATTCAAACAGGAAATACAACTAAAATGTCAAGACTCAAATTAACTAGAAAAATATCGCACAGCTATTGACACAATAATGACAAACATTCAGTGTGCCTTATTATACTGAAAAGTCAACAAATAATGAGTCGTTTATCTTGTTCTATAGCATTACAGAATGAAATGTTCACAATTAATGGCAGAAGCTAGGTTGCACTAAGTACACACTGAAAATCCATGCAATAATGGGTCTTTAAGCTTGCGCTATAGTGTCACAGAAAAGAAGACAAGTTTTATCGTCAGGTAATGACTTGGGTAAGTCACTGCCTACTGCAGGGGCGAATATACAGTAATTTTCGAAGGGGAGGGTCAAAAACTTTGGGCCCAAAGGAGGAAACTTTTTCTGACCTTTCACTGAAAAAGTATGACTTTTTTTATTTGGTCGAACTTGCCTTCAAATATTTTTTTAGTCATATCGGGCTTTGGCACTTTAACAACAGCTGTGTCCCTCACGATGAAAGCGCCGGTTATTTCGTCGTCAACTTTCAGAGGAAGAAGATGTATCGGCTCATTTTCTGCTGTTTCTAAAGACTGCACCAAAGTGCTGTCTATGTTCTGAAACAAAATGCACAGCATTCATAATGAAGGAAACTATACAGCCAGGCAGGCAAGCAGACAGACAGACAGACAGGCAGGCAAGCAGGCAATTTGCAGTCACTCGTGTGCTATAGATTAGACATATACATGTAGACCTTTAGGATTGGCTACAAAATCGACTTTAGTATAGTTGACTTGTCAATGTTAGCTTATAAAATGGCATGAATATTCAACTAATTGTAGACTGCTATAAAAAAGTGTATGTTTGAAGAGAACTTTCATTCCATTCTGTGTAATTTCAAAGTTATACAATTCATTTTAGCCATGACCCATTGAATTGCCCCTTGCATTTCGTGTAAATTTATAGAAATTGGAAATTGTGATAAAAATTAAAATATACAGTGCACAACATTTCTGAATCAGACTTTACTGACCTTCAGCACAGCTATTACAGAAGAAGAAGTTGTAAACGTCTGCTTTTCTCCTTCCTACGACCTCGGCTGAAACATCTCTGCTGCTCCATAAACTCCACAACGGTCAACATTTGACCATCACCATATATACAAAAATAAACCATAATATACTGTATTTATTCATTTTCTTAAATACTTATATAGAGCTCCTCCAAGAAAATTACTCATAAGCAGTCATGACTTCAAAGTGCACAAAAACGTTTTAATTTGATGAGAAGTATTTCAGATAGAGACTCAGGGTTTAGGCATAGCTGTAAAGAAAAGCCATTCCAGGCCACTGGGTTTATCACAAAAAGATCAAACTTCATAGTTGCAGCAAAGCAATCAAGAACCATTTTCCATGGGTCGAGCTTATGGGACAAGGTCCTTGGATACGGATTTGCCAATGAGGCATGTCACAAAGCGCAAGACACGGTCCAGACAATTTACTTTGTGTAACTCTAAAATGGCTGCCTTTTCACTCACTTATTAGGCCTATTGATTAGTATTTATAAATACATATTCACTGTTTTTTCATAACTGATCGATGTTCCCGAAGTGAGTTTGCAGGCGGTTCATTAAAGTATATACTTACTTATTTACTATACTTCTTTATTCGGCATGACACTGAAAGTAAGTGTTCCCCAAGGGTCTGTGATTAATCGTTGAGAGTCCTCATGAAATCTAAGTATAAATTTGTCCCAAAAACCAGAATCACTCCGAAAACAACTATTATCTATGGCCAGTGCTATATGCGTTAGTCACTTTCGTCAGTGAAAGTAAGGAAACAGAAGTTGAGATGATTACAAGAAAAAACAGGAAAATACCGGTAGCGTCTTAAACTAGGCAATTTGCTATGCTTTCAGGTTTCGAGAGGAGACATACTCATAATAATATTATACGCATTGTTTTACAGAGATTTAATACACAAAATGAACCTGCCAAAACAATACATTTTTTCCAATTTCGCTGAAAAATAAGACTTCATCTAAGCAGTAATAATATATAATTCAAAACATTCAACCGCCATGACATCGAAATTCGAAAGTACACGTGCACATACTCATTAATATTCATGACCCTATGGCCATGCTTTGATGGAAAATAGCTGAAAATATTCTTTAAAAAACAAACACAAGATTATTATCATGATATCAATTTCGTAAAATAATATTTTATATACTGTGTCTGTTTGGTAGTGCATTTTGCCTAAATTAGCGGACACTAATGTCTTTTATTATGGACTACTCTAAATTCGAGATTATACAACCCATGACGTCACATATGCATTGCGTTCAAAAGCTGAACGCACGCGTTGAAATATAGAGGCAGCTCGCGTACTGAAATTGAACGCCGGTGTTCAAAATAGCCCTAAGCCGCTGCAACACGACTATAGTGTATAGCCTATAGTGTAGTCTTACAAAGCTGCAGAAATTGAAATTAAAAGGAATTAGCATGTCATTTACACGACTTAATACTGAATTATGTGCCTCCACAAATCATGCATATTTTTCACTTTATAAATAAGGCCTTTGGGTCTACAGTTTCAGGCTTTCAGCATCTTTTATAATCTAGTAACGCATGCACATGCACACAGTGTGTTGTCTGTAATTTGAACGCGTCTTTAACACACCGTTTACATATTGAACACATGTGTTAATGTTTCTGTACACCCATGTTAGTTTATAGAACGCTTCTAGTGTGCTGACGGATGCGTCAGGCGTTCTGAGGATTTACAGTGCAGGATGTTAAATAGGCAAGGCGAGATGTTACAACCTTGCCGAACGCCTTTCTTAACGCGGAACCAGTTAGAGGTGATATTATCTGTCCTAACAGCTGCTCGCTGCTGTTTGTATAGGTTCATCAATAGTTGGACAAGTTGTGGGGGGAACCCCATGTCCAGCATGGACAACCACAGTTGACCGTGTTGCACCATGTCGAACGCTTTTTTTTACACATATATAATAAACATAATATGCATACATAATATAAATATATAAAATAAACATAATATACATAACCTACATATGTTTCTATATAATGTATAATTATATAATGAGAGAGAAGGGGATGTGATGTTTCGCTATTTGTCTTCAATCAAGTCTTGCTGGTCGGCTACGCGCCAACAAACAAGTATATTGTATACATACATCATGAAGTTTTTGCTCCAATTTCAAGTGAAGCCGGTCGTTGCGCTCTGCAGAGTGTGGAGATAGACAGATGCCGCGCTTTCGTGGTTGGATGAATGGATGAATGGATGGATGGATATCGCTCTATTCGTCTGTCTTTGTATCAATGCATTCGTCTACTTGTCTGCCTGCATATGTCTATCTGTCCGTCTGTATGGCATTGTCTCTGTATCTGTCTACTTAGTTCTTAACTGTCCATTTTACCGCCTTCTGGCAGCCATGTGCCCTTTATATCAGCGCCATCCTTACTTTTACTGTAACCTCAAATCCTCAAGTCGTCCCTCAGCACGCTAACCTCTAATAACATCAGTGCGAAATGTTGTATATGAGAAGCATTCGTGCACCTTTGGGAAATCTGTCGATTGGGTGGCTTCCCCTCCTAGGTTTTGGTCTGGCGCCGTCTCGGGTGGAGGGAGTCGCTCGCTCATTGTTGGATCGACGATGCCAAGTAAAAACAATAAATAAAAAACTTTGTTTATCTGATTATAACTTAGTCTATTAGATGAATAATTTATTGGAAATTAATTTTTTATTGGTGACCTAGTTAATTAGTGTGGGAGATGAAATCTAATTCTAATTGTGTTGGTCACCAAAACAACACTAATTCTAATTCAAATACTTATCAAAATTGTCTGGTTCTTATAGAAATAAGTCTATGATAAGCTACATAAACACTCAGACTAAATAATTATTTCCTTAGGCTATAGGCCTACTTATGTTGTATTATATGATAAGATTGTATTTGGCTGGTTGTAACTCAATAATCAGGAAAGCTTTTGAGTAGCCTAGGCTATTTCTTAGGGAAAGTATGTCTGTTCTGTCCAAAAAGCCATCACACAGTAACTTACTGTAATATTGTGTTTTGGCTCTCAGGGCAGTGGGCCTATTCTATTGTCTTCAGTTATGACACGCTATTCGGCAAAAATTTCAATATAGGTCTACCGAATTCAAAATAGCTTTAAAATTAATCGGAAAATTGAAATTCCTATTTTGGTCTGGAATAAAATTAGAGATTTCTCATTTCCGGATAAATTCCCAAATGCACCTGAAACATCAATTGCTCCTGTGACATCAGCATCAAAGCCTTCAAAGGAGTGGGTGTTCGATGTTGCAGGATTTGCAACAATGAAAGTAGAAAAGTCAAAGGTCACTGAGAAGAAATGGGATAGAGCAGCTGCCGAAAGATGTCAGAATATCTCGGCTTCTCCGCTTTTGTGTTCCCGTCTCGAATGTTTTCTGCGGGATAAAAGAAATCTCGGTTTAACGGATTAATAATTGAATAATCCGGTAATTCTGCTGGTATTCTTACGGTCTCCCTCTTTTATCTAACTGTCGGCGCTAAAAGCTTAAAAGCATTTTTTCTTCAGGTCGGTGTCGAAAGCTTACAAAGGATTTTCTTTCGTCGTCGTTTTCTATTGAAAAGCTTCTTATTATTATTATTATTCCTCATTTCGGTGCAATTTGCTATTATTCGATTCGGATGTCGAAAAGGAAAAAGGTTTCATTTTTAAAGTTAAGCCTTCGAACCGTCTTTAAGGAAAGACAGGTTTAGAACTTCTGTATCTAACGAGCATGCTGCAGTTGAGTGTAATTTGGTGTAAAGACAGAGATAGTTCGACTTTGCGTTCGTCGAGGTTTTTAGTTCATTCCGTGCTACCTGGTACTACTATTACTACTACTACTGCTACTACTACTACTACTACTACTACTACTACTACTACTACTACTACTACTACTACTACTACTACTACTACTACTACTACTACTACTACTACTACTACTACTACTACTACTACTACTACTACTACTACTACTACTACTACTACTACTACTACTACTACTACTACTACTACTGCTGCTGCTGCTGCTGCTGCTACTGCTTCTGCTGCTGCTGCTGCCACTGCTTCTACAAATACTGTCACCACAGCTACTACTATGGAGACAACTATTGCTGGTGGTGCTGGTGATAAATATTGCTGGGGGTGCTGATATTGTGTTTACTCTTTCTTTCGACTCACCTCTGCTCACCCGTTTCCTCCTCTTTCGTCTCTTGTGTTCTGACATCAGATGGTGCTACGAAGTTTTACGACAAAAACCAATCACCAGAGGGCGACATAGTCATTCACACGATTCCAGTGAATGAGGATAGGTGGCGCTGAAGCGGAAGTGACGTCGTCGCTCACTTCCGGTTTGGTAATCGAACGACAGATCTGATAATTGAATAATGTAAGCGATGCAGAGTCTTGTTTATATGCTGTCGCGCTGAAGTCTGTTTGGCGCAGAGGTGTCAGCGGTAGACCTATTTTAACCCTCGTACTACCACTGGGGTCAAAATGACCCCAAAGCATGTTTGCAGTAGTGCTGCTCATCCGTCTTAAGTGATATCCACAAGAAATTTTATGACTTTGTCGGTATTCCTGTCTTGTACAAAATGCCAAGTTTTATTTTCCATTTTCTGTCACCAGATGGCGCTGGTATCGTATATATATACACTGAGTACCAGTGGGGTCATTTTGACCCCAGTGTAAACTGTATGGTTGTGACAAATATATGACATTTCTAATATAATAGAATACATTTATTTAAATTCGTTCATTCATTCAATCATTTTGTGAATTTATATAGCGCTTCTTCAAGAAACCTAGTCAGAGGCGCTCCCAGTCCAGCCACAGCTAAAACAATAGGTTTTGAGCGACTTACATGTATAAAAAGCAGGTGAATTTTGTCTAGGCATAAGTCGCACGTTTAGTGGGAGGCCATTTCAGATAGGGGGACCCACAGTAGAAAAGGCTCTGCGCTGTCTTGTAGAAGTGCGAGCTCGAGGAACCAAAAGCTCCCCCGTTGTCGCAGAGCGAAGAACTCGACGGGCTGCAAGGTCGGGGACATGTAGGTCGACAAAGGATAGACAGGTATGATGGAGCACAATCAGTAAGGCAGCGCCAGACAAGTGCAGCAACTCGGTAGGAGATGCGCTGTGAAACAGGGAGCCAGTGAAGAACATCAGGCATATAAGATACGGGGACATATTTAGAAATGCGGCCAATGAGGCGAGCAGCCGAACGAAGAACTCGTTCAAGGCGCCCAATTAGTCCAAGTGGCAGACCCATGAGTGATCAATTCTACTAGTGACAAAGGCATGGACTTAGTGTCAGCGTAGCCCTATGAGAAATAAGTAAATAATACAATTTATTTGTTTGTAGTATAGTTACAAAAGAAACTACTGATTGGTTTGTTTTAGCAGACATAAGCCTCCTAAGAAAAGGGATCGTTGTGACTTCTGCCCAAGAGAAAAAACAGAAAGACACACACTGACTGTGCTAAATGCGGCCGTAATGTGTGAAAAGAGCATTTGCTTCAGTTGCTAGTCAGAGACTCTGACATTGTGTGAACAATCTGACTGTTACTTTACTAACTTCACAAATTTATTGACTTCAAACAGCATTTGCTTCAGTTGCTAGTCCAAGACTCTGACACTGTGTCAACAATCTGACTTACTTTACTAACAATCCTTCACGAATTTATTGATTTCAAACATAATACCAGTGAAAATATTGTACATTTTCAATTTAAACACTATTCTAACTCTTAACAACAGAATTTAAACCATATAGCAATGCAAGTTTACATTGGGGTCATTTTGACCCCACTGGTATTCAGTGGATGCAAAATTTCCTGGTAATTTGAGGGTTAATTATCAGCGGTAGGCCTATTAAAAATCCCATTGTATACATGCATAAAAATCGGTGCACATATTATTGTCGTATAGAAGGCCATTATAATTATAAGCCATCAAGCCCATCATGACACCAACACTGGGCGCGGTGGCGTACAGGCGGGTTTGGTGCCTTGGAGCCGGAGGGTTCCAGGTTCGAATCCATATCAAGCCGCCGCGTAGGGACCTTTGATGTCTAGAAGGAATCCGGCGTAGGGAAGGTCATGGGGAGCGGACGCAATCGCTGGTCATTGTAATGATGGAGAAGTGAAATCAGAAAAAAATAGCTGGACAAATAATTGTCGGTCGCTGTCCTCATTGCAATAACACTCCGATAGAGGGAGAGAAAGCGAAAGAATGCTCGGATTGATATGATTGGGGAGGGTGGGAAAAGTTCCAAGAACGCAGTCATTAACCTCCGCCAGACCCTCCAGTCAAATCCAGTCGCTCAGCTATTAATCATCTGCTTATCTACTTACTTATTTATTGTCTTTTTGCGACTTCCGATAATGACGTCTCGCAGTCGCTTTGATCAAGAAAAATATATAATAGCGTATGACTGAATAACAGTTATACGTTTTGCATAAGACAAGCCGAATAGTAATAAGTATTTTTCATTTATTCCATAAGTTTACCGAA
Source organism: Lumbricus rubellus (assembly GCA_945859605.1). NCBI lineage: Eukaryota > Metazoa > Annelida > Clitellata > Crassiclitellata > Lumbricidae > Lumbricus > Lumbricus rubellus. The sequence continues at coordinate 46,400,821 of OX243816.1, forward strand.
CAATGTAACATCCTTTGGCTGCAGCTATGGACGTCAACGTCTTTAAAAAGTATTTTATAATAACAGTTCATCAGTTCGTTATCTTTAAACTTGCATTTTCTTATTTCAATGTAGGCCTAACCGATTATAGAAGCAAAGCGTTCGCATAAAATATCTCCATTTACAAGTCTCTTGTTTGTTTTTGTTTTATTCATTTATTGACTTGCAAGTCACATCAATATTCACATAACAGTAACAGACATTAACAACAATAAAATTTCAACAAGAAAATTGTTATGAACTTAAAATCAGTGCAGGTCAATGAGTCAGCCGACAAAGGTCTAAAAGACCCGCTAAGACTCGACTGGCTCATTTACAAACTTAATTCCTGCAAAGGTTAATGTGAAGGATCAAAAATTCCACCAAGACGAGGAGACACCAATCCACATACATCAGGTTAAGTTGAATATGAAGCGGTTCACAAAAAATAACAGAATAACAGAGGGCCACACAACAAATGTAAATGCAAAGCCTGAGAACATCTTAAGGTCAAGCATGTATCTCATTCAAACGAGGAGGAGGAGGCATTCCCATAAACTTTTTAAGTCCCCATTATAATTTACACAAATATAAAAAGTACTTTAGTTTGTTTTTAAAATGTTTGATGGAAACAGCAGTTCTTATGTCCTCAGGGAGAGAATTCCATACCGGTGGGCCAGTGCATTTAATACAGAATTGCTTAAGATTGAGTCTTGCGCTGGCACACCGGTAACTATTAGATGACCTTCAAGTGCCATTAAGGCTCTTTGTGGTCATTATGGGTCTGTTTTTTTGGTCACAGAGGCAGACAATAATATGTCATCGAGTCAGTCGGTAATTCCTTAGCGAGTGACTCCTGGGACTAGCGAGGGAGACGGATGAGCAAAATGGCTTAGGTCATCTATGAGTCTGTTTTATTACGCTGGCACCGCTTAGATTAAAGAATAGGCGCAGAATTGAAAGAAAATAGGTCTAAAGGTCGAGAAAAGAGAGATATATCGAAGAACAAATGGCTGTGGGCGATTGGATGTATTGGATAATGAATCATCGCTTGCGAGTGTCCCAGGGACGAGAAGAGGTCTGCAGTTGTCTTGCCAACAATAGCAGCTCACTGTATAAACCGCTGCGCCGTGTTAAAGACTCAGACGTGAATGCGTTGATGGATATGAACACAGGGAAAATCGCAATCAATCCTGACACATACTGAAGGGAATCGATGCGACTGTTGAGACTTGTGAACAGTTTCGATGGCACTTTCGATGTTTGTGTGTTCGCACTTCGCTCTTGATCCTCATGAATGTGATGAGGTGAAGAATATTTCCATATAGTAGAGAGTATTGGAGCATCACTTTCATTCATTATTCATTCATTAGATGCATTTATATAGCGCCTCTTCAAGAGCTACTCAAAGGCGCTTTCAGTAGCTATATAGTGCGCCAACATTGGAGTGAAAGAGGAACAGAGTAGATCTAATCGAAGCATATAAGATCGTCATCTGAAAGGAAGCACTAACTAATTTAGTGGCGAAGGTTCCTTGAGTCAGCACTAAAGGAATCAACAAGGGGTCACTGGTATAAATTGTTCGATTAACCGACATGAACATTAGCGGAGCAGGAATTCTGCAGTGCAGGAGTTATAGACTATTATAGACTATAGTGGATATGGCTTGAATGATTGGAGGTCAACTGTCGCTGTGAACACTGCTATCACAGCTTTTAAGTGTAAGTTAGGAAATTGAACTATCAAAAGTCTCACATTAAATCTAATTGGTTTCAACACACACGTCTTCTTAACCACTTAAACGCGGTGAATGTTATGTTATGGTCGAGTTTCCTTGACTCAACTTGTCTAAATTTACTCTACTTTGGAACTCTTCTCTATATTAAGCTTATTATACTTCATCACATTCGCAACTCTCTTCCTATCGTTACAAACTGACAAATTTATCTCTGTCTGCTTCTACCGTTGCCAATGTCTGCCCTACTGCACTTCGGAAGTTTGTGATTAGTGCCCTTTTAATTACAAGTGTAGTGCGAATTTTACATTGTTTAAATTTATTCGCAATACCTAGCCTCACCATGCATAAGTTTACCGTACATGATCATTATCTTAAAAATTGACTCATCAATACCGTAACACTGTCTTCAAATTTAATTTTTCTGTTCTTTGGTGAAAAGGTGAAAAAGCATTGTTTAGATTTATATCTCTAAAACCCGAATAAACTACTTTGTTCCTCGCGGCTTCGCTTGATCCAACGACATCATCTATCACGGCGCTCCTTAAGCTTTGCATTTCCGATAGGGTTAATTAAATGGGGATCAAAGACCTCTGTAACCAATTGCTCTTCTCTACGTTGCCAAAGGTGATTGGTTCTTTTTGTGGTCCACTGGTTGACAGAGACAGCGAGGACAAGAGCGTGGAAATTGATATTGGAAACGAGTTGCTGGTGTGTACAGCGTATCATTCATTATTGTCTCTTCTGCCGTTCTATAGAGGAGAAGGATTGCCATGGTAAAACTACGTGAAGAAATACTGGGGATCAAAATTAAATAGCAAAGGTTGGCAACAAACGACTAGTGGGCCGTTGACAAAATAATAATAAAAAGTCAATGTAGCAAGGCTATTGTCCTCACAGCAACTCAGCAACATGTTTACGAACACAGCTAATAATGATGTGGCCTAACGACAGCGTTTTGTAAAACAGAGAGGGGCGTAAAATAAATGCGGAATTATGCATTGTCCTAACAACATAGTACTATTATACATGGCTAATGACGCAAGAATAGTGTTCTAAACCAAGAAGATGTCGTCATAATAGTGTACAGAGCTAATGTCGTAGCTGTAACTTGCCAATAACAATGCTAGTGACGCAATAAAATTGCCTAACAAGGAGAAACCGTCGTAATACAAAGTTCATGAAACAAGTTGATAATGTAGCGACATCTTGTCGAATAAAATGAACGACGTAATAGATCTAATAGTGTTTTTAGAACAATAAAATGTCGTCACAATAAAATGTCCATAGAACAAAGTCAATATAAATTTCATTTGCTTTTGTTGCGATTCTATGCGGCTGGGTCCACAGTTTTTATTTGCTGGAACATGGTCACCATGTTGTTAATCCGGACTTGTGCGTGTCAATCAAAACTGCTGCAGCACCCTTAGCAACCACCTTAACGCGGGCCTGCACCTTTCTGTGTCTCTCTATCACTGTCTCCCTGCGTCTCTGCTGTGTCTCTGTATAACAGTGTATATGCCTATCTGCATCTCTGTCTCTGTCTCTGTCTCTGTGTGTCTCTCTCTTTTTCTGCCTTCCCATCTACAGTGTATAAGTATATCAGTTTAGCTTTCCATTAATCTATCAATCTCATTCTCTATCTCTCTGTCTCTTTGTTTCTATGTGTCTATCTCTCTCTGTCTGTCTCTCTATGTCTCTGTCTCCACCTCTCTCTGTATCTGTCGCTCTATCTCTGTCTCTCTCTCTCTGTCTCTCTCTGTCTCTTTCTGTCTCTCCCTTTGTCTCTGTCTCTCTCCCTTTTCACCCTCTTGCTTCTCAATCGATTTTTGACTTATTCACTGCAAATCGCAAATCGCAAACGCATCTTATGTGATTATCGATATTCACCGACATTTTTAATGATTCTGATTCCATTTTTATTTCTTTAATAAAAGGACGCATTAAAGCTCTTCCCAGACGAGTCGAACATAATAAAACATCCATCCAACCATCACAGCGCCGTCTCTAACGCGATCTCCATATCCGTTATAATATTATGTTCTTTTTGGCGGCTCATTTAAATGCCTGAATGAAATTCCCAAGTGAAAAGCATGTCACCAGAACATGAGATGGAAATCGGTCATTAAAGACTCCTCGATGAATTCCCGATTTCGTCGTAATTCGTTCGGTATCTGGCGACTGAGTTCCTCGCGATCTTGGCGCCCCAGCCAGCCTTTCCATTTACCGTCCATGTTATACTTCGCTCGATGATCTGGTTTTATGGAGGCGTTCCTGTAGCATAGCGGCGTGCATGTCTGCATTACAGCGCCATATTATTGTAGTTGTAGTTGTTGATGATATTTTTATGGCATTGTTATTATTATTATTATTATTATTATTATTATTATTATTATTATTGTTGTTGTTGTTGTTGTTGTTGTTGTTGTTGTTGTTATTACTATTGGTAGTAGCATTATTATTAGCACCATTATTTTTTTAATTATATTATCATCGCTGTGATCTCTTGGGGCATCACAATGTCATGATTCCTGAGGATTAAAAAATTACAGGGGCGCTGTTCTTGAGTGGTTAGTCTTTGCAATTCCTTCACTTCAATTTGTTTATTTTAAATTCTCTTAAAGACCGATAAAAGTCGAGATTTCCTTGATCGCTTTGCTTATTGGTCCGCCCGAATTTCCGTCGCAGTCTGTGGTTTCAAGCGGGTTTCAAATGGGGCATGGGTCCCCTAAGAACCGCGTTAGGTCCACCCCACCACTACCTCACCAGCGTGGTCTGTCTGGTATGTCTATTGCGGCGATGCGAGGGGTTTGAAGAGGAAAAACGACCCTTTTACCAGCGAATCTATCTTTTCGATCTATCTGCTTGAATCCGTAAAAATACTGTCCCTGAATTATTCAGACTGAGGTTGGACGTTATGGTCTCACCGCGTGTGTGTGTATATATATATATATTATATATTATTATACATGTATATGTGCGTGTATATATATATATATATATATATATATATATATACACAATTATATACTACATTCCATCGGATGCTAATCTCTGATTGCGGTTTCAGTCCGAGGTATCATCGACCGATGTCTTGGGGAAAATGAAACGAATCAGATTAGATTAAATAAGATGACATAAGATAAGACAGAACAAGACAAGACAATATAAGATTAGATTAGATTAGATTTGTTTAAATTAGATTGACAGAAACAGTAATGGCTTGTCGAAAGATGAACGCAATCCTCAGAACCGAATCCGTTCTTCATCGTGTCCTATAGCCTATGTCTTCCTAATTTCCTCTTTTCTCTTGCCTCGATATTATACTGTATACACACAATAATAATAATTATATGAACTTCGCCTAAATTCCAAATCTGCCCTTTCCCTCGGAATATCGAAAACTAGAAACTGAAGTGAAGAACACAATCATGCATTCGAATCGACGACAAACCGGTTGATCTTCGAAAAACATTGGCTTCCAATCCGCACATAATTATTCAATCATGGCGGCGCTGTCACTTCCCATCCACCTGCCTTACACTACATGCCTTGCACTCGCTTAAAGTTGTAGCCTATATATATTATATATATGTATATATATATGTATATATATATCATATTGTCTTTTACCACACTGGATGTATATTCTTATAAAGCGATTGTATACGAGAATCGGACGGACAGACGTACGGATGGACAGAGGAATGGAGAGACGGTCGGACGGACGATTCTATTTGAGTTCTTATAAAGTGTGCACTTAAAGAACTTCTCAGAAGCGAATGGAGTGATTGTTAGAATGACTGACGGAGAGATGGAAGAATGGACGGGTAGACTTGAAGGGTGACTGGTTGACAGGAGGACCTGAGGGGGGATCATGAGGAAAAGACCTGAGGAAAAGACCTGAGGAAAAGACCCGAGGACTCGGTGAGGAGGGGACCTGAGGAGCGTCTGACTGGTGAACGACGGGTCTCTTAAAAAGAGCGATAATTGAATAAAGTGGTTTTGGACGAGCAGAGAATTCGTTTGATAATCGAAGCTGTCAAGAAGATGGAGACATTGAAGCATTCGAAGAGAATTCTTCTGCTTCTGTCTCAGCAGCAGCAACAGACATCAGCAGCAACCCAGCTGCACTGAAATGATGCTGGTCAACCAATGAACATAGCATCCTTCAAACCGATTTTTTTCCCCCTCTTCCATTCGCCCCTGCAGCACCATTTCCATCCGATGGATATAATTACTTAGGTGACGTCTGTGTCGGATTCATTCATCCGCAAGATGATGATGCATTAAAGATGGAATCGCATTGAAATGGATTTTGATTCTTGTTCCAATCGCGTTTGAAGTCTTTGAAAAATTTATTATATTCGATGACGATTTCTCTCGTTTTGATTTCGTCTTCAACTTCATTCGCTCTTTCGTTTGGTCCATTATGAAATGATGATGAATGTCGTGATGATAACGACGACGACGACGTCGACGATGATTAAAATAATTATATTCGCGATGATTATGATGGTAATTATAATTTTTATGATGATGATTACCGTATCATTGATAAGTTTAGCTATGATGATGATGATGACGATGACGCAAACGATGACAACAACTATGATGATGACTATGATGATGACGACGACGACGATGATGATGACTGTGTCAATTGATTTTATGGTATTTATCTCATCTGTCGTGCTCGAATGTGTTCCTACCTATCTGTCTATTTCCTGCCTGCCTGCCTGCCTGCCTGTCTGCCTGCCTGCCTGCCTACCTGTCTGAATGCCTGAATGCCTTTCACGCATCGCGTCAAAACTTTGTCGTGTTTCCCTCCAATATTCTGTCCTTCGCTCTGTCTCTGCCTGCCTGTCTCTCTCTGTCTGTCTGTTGTCTGTCTGCCTCTGTCTCTGTGTCGGTTTCCGTTTCTGTTTCTATCTCTCTGTATTTCTGTCTCTCTATCTGTTTATCTGTCTCTATGTCTATCTGTATGTCTGTATGTCTATCTGTCTGTATATGTCTGTATGTCTATCTGTCTGCCTGCCTCTCTCTCCTGGGAATCCATTCAAATTGTTCCCTATAGCCATGTCAGCAATGATGAATCGCTCGACAAAGAATTCTACTCTACTTCTTCAATTGCACTGAACTATAATAATAATAATAATACATGTCGACAACTTTTCTATGTTCGCAGTTGATTAATTTCCAGCATTTTCTTCGCTCTGTCTCAATTCATCGATACGTGAAAAACTCCTTTCGTGTGTTTTGTTGACTGACGTATTCGAAAAGTTTTAGTGAACCACAGCTACAATGTCGAACCATCGTATACCTGTCTGTCTGCTTTCTTCTCGCTGCTTTCAATTGACTCGGGTGTTTCTTTTCATAAGACACGCCTCTACATTTAGTCTTCATTTCCGTCGGAATTGAGTCGTGTGATTGCAATTTTCACAGCTTTGTTTCCTTTCCAGAATGGTTTTAAGTTTTTCGTCTCGTTTGTAATCCGATTTTTTCCCGTGCTCGTCGGATTTCTTGAATGAAAGATTTGAGGTCTTCTAAGCGGAAGATTCTTTCGTTCTTTCGTATGTTTACCGCCACCAATTTGGAGAGTATACGTGATAGCATATACACGACAACTATCAGTGTTGTACAGTAACGAAGTAAAAGTAACGCGTTACTTTACTTAAGTAAAAGTTTGAGTACTTTCACATGTAACGAAGTATCGGAAATATGAAATACTTTTACTTTCAACGAAGTACAATTTTACCCATATTTCAGTACTTTTACTTCTTTACAATTTATGCGACACTCGTTACAATGTTCGTTACTTCAAAGCGCTAATTAACATTTCGTTTCGGTAAGCTAAAACAGCTGATTCAAATTTGCATGCCTAAAAATAGATTTTCGATGGGTGGTGCACGCTGGGTGCACTGCCATTTCTGCAGCAGAACGACTCTTCAGCTGTCCATTGGGCTAACAATGAATCGGAAGCGTGCGTATTAGGCTCGACGAAAAGTGCCATTTCGAGAATTTAGTATTTTTGAACGTGAATAATCGATTGAGTTAAGCTTATAGAAAGACTCGGTACTTTTACTTTTCACCTAAAAAGTATTATTTGAATGGGCTACTTTTTACTTTTACTTAAGTAAAATTTGTGATGAGTACTTTTACTTTTACTTAAGTAATTAAAATCCATTTTACTTTTACTTTTACTTAAGTAGGCCTACATTTGCCCGATACTTTCAACAACACTGACAACTATAATAATAGACCTGCAGGTAAGGCTGTAACTACATGCACTGCAATACAACTTGTGCTTAAACAAGTGAACATTGAATGCGGGCAAACATTCTGAGCTGAAGACGAACTTGATAGGTCGATTTAAGCTCAAAGCGAAAGACAAAAAAATACCAGTAATTAAATTTTGGCAATGACATTTTAACCGAGAAATGAGCTAAAACAAAGCGCAGCAACAGGACGACACTTCCAAATCCGTTGAAAAGTCAGAAGCGATGAAAGACTGAAGATATAATTTGCTGCTGGCGTTTTGTCCACTTTCGTCTTAAGCCATCAACATTGCTTGAAGTAATTAATAATTCATCTCTAAAGTGACTCTGTGTTCTTAGCTTCTTGCTGTACATACTGTTTTTACCGTACGCTGTATGTATGTGTGTGTGTATGTATGTATGTATGTATGTATGTATGTATGTATGTATGTATGTATGTATGTATGTATGTATGTATTATGTATTATGTATGTATGTATGTATGTATGTATGTATGTATGTATGTATGTATGTATGTATGTATGTATGTATGTATGTATGTATGTATGTATGTATGTTTGTATGTATGTTTGTATGTATGTATGTATGTATGTATGTATGTATGTATGTATGTATGTATGTATGTATGTATGTATGTATGTATGTATGTATGTATGTATGTATGTATGTATGTATGTATGTATGTATGTATGTATGTATGTATGTATGTATGTATGCAAGTACATATTTATATAGCGCGTTTTTAGAACTGCACATTGAGATGTTTAGTTATTCTTACGAAACGATGATCATAGCTCACAGATTAGCTCCAGATGTTGAACAAGTCATGGTTTGTTCCGCTCGGTTGATAAAATTAATGTTTTTAAACAGCAAAACAGGAAATAAAGTACTTTGCACCACATAATATTATTAGATCTATTCCTGCTTCGTGTGTCGTGAACGTCGCAAGTTCTTAGCTGCTATCTCCGTCTAACCATTCCCCTCTCACACTCTCCCTCCCTCCCTCCCTCCCTCACTCCCTCCCTCCTTCCATCCCTCTCTCCCTCCCTCTCTCTCTCTCTCTCTCTCTCTCTCTCTCTCTCTCTCGGCCATCTTTAGTATCGGGGCTTTGGACGGCTAAGGGCCGCACGCATTGAGCGCGTATCTCAGGCTTCTTTCGTCTACTTTCGCCGCAGAATCAAACCATGTTTCTTCATTTGGATCGGACCAGAGTGTTTTTCTCGTTCAAACAAAGACCTCCATGCATGGCAGCATCATCTCGGGCCATCCCGCTAGCTCCGAGCTCGATGTGGCTGGCTTAGGCTGGTGAAAACAGTCCGTGGTGATTTATTATTATTTGACTGTGGCAACTAGAACCAAAATTAATCGTAGATCTAAACTGATGATGATGACTCGTTGGTAATAAAGTCAGTTACAATCGAAAAGATTGATTATTTCTTTTGTATACTGCGTTACTGTATAATTAAAAATACTGAAGTTTTTGTTTAAGACGATGAGTGATTGGTTTATTGATTAAATTGATTGATTGTCTGGATTGATTGGTTCATTGAACAAATTGATTGGTTGATTGGTTGGTTGGTTGATTAATTGATTGATTGATTGATTGATTGATTGATCAACAATGCCAGATTATCGAGGGTGCTGAAATTGTGGAATAAGAACTTGCCTCTTGGTCCTACACAATAAATCATGGTGGTGGGAACAATATTGCAGGTAGTATTTAAAATTAGGTTAAATTTCCAGAGGTGTAGGTCAAAAGCCCCCCTGCCCCCTATGTGCGGGCGCCCATGACATCGCTACTTACTCGTAGCATGGATTCACCAATCTTCTTCTTTAGTTGAGACTGGATCGGAGCACTTCTAAATAGGTTCTTTGAGGAGCGCTAAATAAATGTTCTGAACGAATGATAACCAGTGAATAAACACCACGAGCTAACACACACGGCTTTGCTGAACAGACATTGAAGGAAACTCAGCCCCAGGTGGCGGTAGTCTGCCTTAAAATGTCATATGTCATTGGAGAAAGATTACCAAGATGGCGACCTTTTGCTGGATCTTCGGCCATCAGTGGTCTTTGCCGGAAGTAGTGATTTTTATAGCGCATTGATTGGAATGCGTCCGTGCATCATTTCCTGTGGGATTTGTCTGCTCTTACGATGTCTTGATTAGCTGAGTACAGACGACGCTGTAACTGGGCGGAATTGGTTCATTTGTCCCGTATGATCTTATACGTTGGCGAGAGTCAATGTGATGGAAAGGGGAGATGATGAATTGAAGTGAGCGAGGGAGCAAGAGAGGGTAGGGTAGGGCAGGGTAGGGTAGGGTAGGATAGGGCAGGGGAGGTTAAGCATGAAGCGGGTAACACAGGGACGTAATATGCAGCTCGGAGATAATCACGAATTTCTGGAGGCAGATATCTTCGTGACTGGGCAACGTATGCGCAGGCGATCATGTACCAATGATGGATGGATGGAAGGCGGAAACTATTGTGGATGGATGGATGGAAGGATTGTGGATGGACGACCTCTGTGCGTGTGTGCGTGTGCGTGCGTGTGTGCGCGTCTGCATGTGAGTGTGAAACCGTGTTTTTGTCTGTCTGTCTGTCTGTCTGTCTGTCTGTCTGTCTGTCTGTCTGTCTGTCTGTCTGTCTGTCTGTCTGTTTCTCGCCTTTTCATCCTGTTTATTTCTCTTTCTCTCGATCTATGAAAAGCAACGGTCTATCTGGTTCGAGTGGACATCCTCCATCTGATTTCTCACATCAATCAAACACAAAATTCTTCGTTCCGACCAAATTCAGCCATCACTGTACTTCATCAAAGAAATGCATCTTATATTATCAAATCAATTTCTCTTTTTACCCTGTTTGTTTGTTTGTATGTGCACTTGTTTTAGTGCCTCTTCAAGGTCTCTAACTATCGGACGTGATATGCAGCTCGGCGATAATCGGAAATTTCTGGACGCAGCGATCTTCGTTAACGATATTATAGAGGTCTATATATGTATATATTGTATATGTGTATATATTGTATATGTATATATATTGTGACTTATGACTTGACTTATGGCTTTGACGATGCTTTCGCACGTGACAGCCGCCCAGCTATGGAAAATCTCCACATCTTTCTCTCTTGAGCTTTGTATATGTATATATATTGTATATGTATATATATTGTATATGTATATAAAAATAAATATATACAAAGACATAGCTAGGTAGGTGTTTGGGTTTTTTAACAACAACCCCTCCCCTCAAATGAAATAATGCTACCATGAAGTAATGCACTTACTAACACAATCATGAAGTAAGGACTGAGATGATGTCATTTTTAAGCTCTTATTTCTATGTATAGACCACGAATGCATGAATATAATGTTAATTGTATGTACGTGGCACTATATGCATATGTATTATAAATGTATGTACTATGTATGTATGCATGCGTGTATAATAATAATTATTATGGTTGTATATTTGTATGTACATGTATGTAGGCGGCAGGCCTATGCCCACAGACACACGCATGCAAACCTGAACCATATCAGTTTGTCAGCGATGGTTAAAGGGGGAGGGCTGATTGTGCTGTCAGCCGAGGGATTGGACGGAGGATGATGCATACGTAACAGTTAGGGAGCCAAAAGCAGAAAAATAGAGAGACAAACAGACAGACAAAAGGAAAGACAGAGACAGGCAGACAGTGAAAAATTGAGACAGAGAGGGAAAGATGGAAAGATAGAGAGACATGGACTGTCTGTCTGTCTGTCTGCCTGTCTGTCTGCCTGTCTGCTTGTCTGCCTGTCTCGGCGGCCGGATCCTTAATTAAGTTCATCAAAGCCCTCTGATAATAATTCTACAAGACGCACTCGCCTTCCGTCCGTCTGTCCGTCCTCTCTACGTCCTCTGTCCTTCCGTCCGTCCGTCTGTCTGTCCGTCCGTCTGTCTGTCCGTCCGTCTGTCTGTCCGTCTGTCTGTCCGTCCGTCTGTCTTCCTACTTTCCAGTTTGTCTCATCTTACGTTCAGTCAATTTAAATAGAAGATTATAACATTATCTCATACCGCATATAATTATAATATAATTACATTATGTCCTAAAATAATATATCCAATCATCGGCTACTGATCCTGTTTTCGGAAATCACGTGCATAGAAAAGCTATCACACGCACACGTTCATGTTTGTGAAGCGCGGTGGTGCATGGGTAAGTTCGGTGCCTGGGAGCCGGAAGGTTGCGGGTTCGAATCCACCTCAAGGTACCGCGTAGTGACCCTGAGCAAGTCCTACACTTGCAATTGCTCATGCGCTTCAGCGTGAAACTCCGATGCCGTGTCCGCTCTGTAGTCGGGAGCGCCTCTGAGTAGCTATATCTTGAAGGAGCGCCATAGCAAATGCCCATACACAATTGCCGACATTCATAGCTGCACTAATACGCACATATACACAGGTTTAGACGCTCACGTGATCTGCCGAATACATACATGTAGACCGGATTATCCATCTATGCCATGCCATGCATGTGTACATTTAATTCAAGGGTAAGTCATTGATTTCGACTGTGTCTTCCCTTTAGTTAGAGCCAATAATAATAATACTTCTTTCTTATCTGGCGCCTGCTTTGAAGCCACGCTTTGTCATAAAGAAGATGATTAGAGTCATCCTCATTCTTTGTGCTGCTAGATCATTATGGCTTCTTGTCGTGGCATTCCTTTGTGTCAGCGGTCTCCAACTACTCTGTTGTTCACCTCAGCTTGAGACAGTCTCGTAAGTTATGAGTCCTATTTGCCTTTTAACTACTTCGTACGCCGAAAACAAGAGGCGCGCTTAAGAAGCCATATTTTGTTCGTGCTTTTAGTGTCAAGCCAGGCTTTCATGACACATGACTTGTCACTTATACAGCTGACGCTTTCAAAAGCCTTGCTTGATGGACGTTGTGCTGACGTGTGAAGCTAAAGCCACGGTTGTGTTGAAACTCAAGTTGGGGGTTGTGCATTTTAATAGGCCTATATATATATATATATATATATATATATATATATATATCATAGATTGAATATTCGTGACTTTAGGTTTTAATATTCGTAAATATTCGTGAATATTAAGATTTTTTAATATTCGTAAATATTCGTAAATATTCGTTAACGAATTAAGGTGAACGATCGAAACCGCAATGTTACTCGGTATTAAGCAGTTTAAGCTTCTGTATGTCTCTATGACATTCACTCGCATACAGGGCACTGTTGAATTAAAATATGCATTGCGCTTAATATGCTGAGATCAGGATACATTTTGCTTGTAATCTGGCACTATTATTTTCTGCGTTGGCATTTATATTTACTCATCCTGCTACACTGATATAAAACTACTTTATTAATATAATATTATATTTAGGCTACTATTAAGCTTATAGGCATAATAGGCAGTTAAAGTTTATTTATAATTTAGCCTACTATTGCTGCTACTAGTCTTTCCAACTGCCATCGGTGAGGCAGTTCGGGGGGGCAGAAGTCAGACAAAGTGACTTACATTAAGTAGGCCTATTGAATGTGATATGAATGCCGCATGGCCACATTGACCAGACTCAGCTGAGACCTTGAAGGTTTTTTACAATAAAATCTATTAAAGTTATTGCCACTTACTGGTATAGGTCTATGCGTAGACTAACTCAATTTTGTACAATTCATTAAGTAAAAGTTAAACATTTTCATAAATAACAAATTAAGAATTAAGAATTAAGAATTTCTTGAAAGAACAAGAATAAATAATTTTTTGAATGTTATGAATATTAAGTTGGCAGTTTTAATATTCGTTAATATTCGTGAATATTTAAAAATCTTAATATTCATAATATTCGAATACTCAATCTATGATATATATATATATATATATATATAGCCTACGCACGCTTGGAGGTTGACCGGATATTATAGGCGATTTTGAGAACGGTGGGAGGGGTCTCGACAAAATGAACGTATAGGCCTAAATTAAAATAAATGTCTAATTATGATACACAAGAAATTGCACATTATCTTATCTATAACTCTGTATGTACATGTATAAGCTTAGTCACCCGATTTGATTACTATGCAATTCGAGGAATTTAATTATGATGCAATCATTGCATTAGGCCTTTAATTAAATTCCTCGAATTTAATTATAAATTACCGCTGCGGATTCTTTCTATCGAGGATAGAAAGGATGCGCAACGAAATTTAACTCGTGAAGAGACCGGACAAAAAGAAACCAAATGAATGAGCTGCAAGAAAAGAAGAAGGTGGTCCGATAATGCATTTTTTGCGCACGTTATAATAATATGGATGGGTTCTTGTGGCGTTATATGAGTTGACGGCAGTAATTCGATCATCGGTTGATTTTGTGAGATGAATGTTTCACGATCCCTCCCCGCCCCGCACCCCCCCCCCCCCGAAGCCATCGAGAGAGACTAATTCTGGCTAATTGCTGTGGTCGACGGATGAAATGTCACATACCTGGTCATGCCTCGGAGGCCATTGAAGAGCAGACAATCAGCGGAATTGAGTTGCTGGCAAATTTACTCAATTTCAGAATGGAGTGGAGTCTCGTGACATTGCATGCAGCAGACCAAAGGAATGGTGACGAAAATGAAAGTTCTGCTTCAACAACGAAGCAAGAAGTTTGTACTCAACCAGAGAAAAAATATAATAGTAAGTGAGTGAAAGCGATTTATCGTAGAAGTTAGTCAACAAAGTTAGCAGGCAAGAAGTCAGTCTGGCAAGAAGGCAGGGAGGCAGTGAGGCAGACTGGAAGGCAGAGAAAGTGACGCACTAAAACTGAGACAGACAGGCAGAGACGTGCAAAAAGACAGACATGCAGGAAGGCAGTTATTCATTCGTTCATTCTGAAATCTTTCAGTCACTAAAATTTTATCAGTCACGTCTGTTCGACGGTGTCCGTGTGTTTGTCTGTGTTTGTGTTTGTCTGTCCGTGTATCTGTCTGTCTGTCTGTCTGTCTGTCTGTCTGTCTGTCTGTCTGTCTGTCTGTCTGTCTGTCTGTCTGTCTGTCTGTCTGTCTGTCTGTCTGTCCATCCCTGTTTGTGTCTCTTTGTCATTAGGTTTGTCTCCGTTGATGTCTATTGACAACTATTAGTCTTTTGTCGTCGTTGAAAAGTCTATCGAGTGGAATTAGTGTCGGAATTTAGCTCATCAAACTTACACGACACAACGTTCGACTGATCCTCTGGGCAATATAACCACAGCTGATGAGCACCAGAGAGACAAACAGACAGACAGACGGAGACGGACAGAGACAGACAGAGATGGACAGAGACGGACAGACGGAGACAGATAGAGATATACAATGCCAGAGGCGTAGACAGAGACAGCCAGAAACAGACAGATAGACAAGACAGGAGGCATAGATTGAGACAGAGATAGGGAAAAGCATACACAGAGACAAATAGTCTATACAAAAACAGAGAGAGAGACAGACAGACAGACAGACAGACAGATAACTTAGAATGTCACTCTGAGTAGGTATCGTGAAGATGCGCTATATAAATTCTCGAAATGAACGAATAAATGTTTCTGACACCCGATGTCACGTCTAGTTCCCGCTGATCATGAAGTTGGCGTCGAAGTGAATAAAACAATCTGACGACTTGTTGTTGTTCCTTTCTCATTTCATTCTCTCTCTCTTAATTGTTTGGTGAAGACTGAAGACGTGCTGCATGCGATATTTATGGCTGCGTAACGACCGCTCTTCAGTTCAAGTTATCGTAATATTTGCGACTATGTGGAACATGATTATTCAGTTACATTTTCAATCATTTAGTAATAGCGATACTTTATGCTGTCTGTGGTCATTAGGAAGCGAGTCGGATGCAGGTGTGTTTGAAATGAATGTTGTGGCCTTTGTAGGATACATCCGAGAAAGAATGAACATAATTGCGCCATCTCTTGAGGAGAAGCAAAATATGTTTAGTGAGGAAGAGACAGAGACAAAGACAGAGACAGAAATAGAAACAGAGACAGAGAAATACAGAGACAACAACAGAGACAGAAACAGAGAAAGACAGAGAGACAGATGCTTTAAAGCATAAACTTGCACGTTTACAGGGACATTAAAGTATGCTATGCACATTGTCTTTTATTCCATTCAGATGTTAGACTCTAATGGGTTTTTTCATCCAATCAGTTCTGTCTCTTTTTCTTTTTTTCTATTGCTGCTGCAGCTATGCACGCAATAGTGGGTCTATATTTGCTCCAGGGGCGGATACAGGAATTTTCGAAGGGGGGGGGCCAAAAAATTTTGGGCCTGGGTCGGAATTTTTTTGTCGTTTGGCCGAAACCAGAGTTTAATTTAGTCCCCCCCTCTGGGGGTGAGAGTGGTGAGGGAGGGGTATGGGGAGGGGGATATCCTCTCCCCACCAGAAACTTTTTGAATTTTCACATGCATTAAGCTGTTTTCTTAGCAAAATAGCTGTATTTTCAGTGCTTATAAGAGTGCCACAAAATCTCAATAAATATAGACTATACTTTAAAAATAGGTTTTTTTAATTTCCACACTGCAACAGTGCTCTTGTGAGATGTCATTTGAACAGAATTACTCAATTTGTTCAGTACTAATAAAAAATATATATAATTACAATATTAATAATATCTATATTATGTATCGAGTTCAGCGGCTCAGTTTTGCTGTTGCTGGGTTATTATAGTGAATAACGTCAGACATGAGTGTAATTATATTACATAAGCTGACTTTTCAGCACAAGTATCAGCTTATCCCTGTTTTCTAAGATGGTCCTGAATTACCAGAACACACTTTGCAGTTAAATAATAACAAATGGTACACAAACCAGCCAAGAACTAATAAATTGGGGGGGTCAAAATCTGAAAGTCATGTAGTAACGATGTTGTTTTACCAGGTGTTCAAATAACAGAACCAAAACATTTTGAAATTTGAGTTTAAAATTTGAAAGATAGCGCTGGAGAGTTGAACAAAAATAGTATTTGTGCAAATATTAAGAGTAAGTAACACTCATTTTAACAGAGGATTGTATCAGATTGCTAAAAACAATTCAGTATAATGCAGTATACAACTATACATGTAGCCTATAATACAAGGAATGCACTCTTATAGGCATGCACGGAGTTTATCAGGGCTAGGGGCTAAGGCCCCCCAAGAACCCACAGATTTAAAAATTGGCCGTACATTTTCAGGGGCTAGGAGGAGCTTGCAATCAAATTTTTTCTATTTTTTTGCATATTTTATTTAGATATTTGCACAAGAATTAAACCCTTTACCCAGAGTTAAATAATCATGTATAAGCCTAGGCCTACATGTAATTTAGCAGGAAAAGCTCTAGCTTTATCCTGCATTCCATAATGGTCAGGATTTGGAAAAGAAATTGAACATTTAGCCTACCATCGGTAGGCCTATAACAGGCAACTTTTTGATGTGCCCATTGAACCTGTTGAACTTTTAACATAATATAAAAAAATCCTTCAAAGTTATTTCCAAATGTGTGTCAGGTAACGCATGGGCTTACTGTTGACAATTCCATCAGCGGTAGCTTCTGCAAAGAGATCATTTAGCAAACACAAAATGATAGATTTAAATGCTTGAAGATCTACAATATCTAATTAACATCTTGTGGATTTGGCCAGGTTGACCTTTGAAGCCTTTGAGTAGATTATTGCTAGAACAATCGATTTTGAAACTGACACAAGAAAATTTGTAGAAAAAGGGGCCAGGAGTGCTCCTTTCTTGAGCAGATAGGTAAATTAAGGTTTTTTAGAAGCATAGATCAAACTCTTGTTCGTGAAAGTGGTTTCCAAAGTTTTTATTTCACAATGCAATAATTGTGCAAGAGGCTTACATTTGAGTCTCAGATTGAAGTGAAGGCACACACTGGCAGTGGACAGTTGGTTGACAAGTTGCATTGCAAATGTTGCCTGGTAGACTGCATATATAATATTATATATATATATATATTATCCATGACATTATGGCTATGTTATGGGTCATGGATGTATGTTATATCTGGCTTAGGGCCATAACCAGAGACTTTCCCGATAAATAATAATAGTGAATAATAGCTATTGTAGGTCTACTGCAGCGGTTCCCAACCCGTGGCCCGCGGGCCAAAAGTGGCCCGCGAGACCTCACAAAATGGCCCGCCAGGCCTCAACAATGGCACTCTTCTCAAAGAATTAACAATAAAATATGAACAATTGACAATTTGGACTGCAGGATAGAACATATAATGATATAGACCTAATAATTTTCTATTATAAATTATTTTATTTTGAAGTCTATAAACATCAAACATTCTACTTTGAATTAATTAGGCTATAACAATTTTTATATGCTTTTAGTTAATTAAATTTTAGCATTGTGGCCCCTAAATGCCCTAATGTCCTTTAACTAAGAAAAAGTGGCCCTCGTGTCCTCCAACTTAGAAAAAGTGGCCCGACAGTCAAAAAAGGTTGGGAACCACTGGTCTACTGCATGCAGCATACAACATTGCTCCTATTAGCTGTTATTAATGGCAAACAAAAGTATTTTTTAAAGTATTTATGTATTTATAATATGAAGCACAGAATGCTCAAAACATTTCCAAGTTAAAGTATGAATAGACCTCACTGTATTATATTATTTTTAAGACTACAGTAAATAAAATACGTCCCACCACTGAATGAAACATAGTAAGAAATAAATAAGAACAAGAAGTAAACATGTGTGATCATTCACCGCAGTTTCTTGCACATATAGACTAAATTCAAAACTTAACAAGTTGCATTTGGAAAAAACTAAATTAATTCCTAATACTATTGTTAGTGTTAACTTGCTTTGTAATTAATAGTTAGTTGCTATTAGCTATAATTGTGTTTATTGGTGTTAATATTTTTACATTTTACTATGAATATATACACGAATAACATACATTGTATGCCATAAATCATAGTCGGATACTGTTGAAAGATTATTTCTTTTCGTTGCTGTATAAAGTTTATATTAAGACAATGCAATTGTCTGAGAGGCTTAGATTTTAAATACATTTATATATTAATTCTCCTGGCCAGGACTGATCCCCTGCAAAAAATCTTTTGGGTGACCATGAATGGGGGGGGCCACGTCCCATGGAGATTTGGAATGGGGGGGCCATGGCCGGATTGGCCCCCCCCTGGATCCGCCCCTGATTTGCTCAACATAAGCTTATTACATGTAGACACCCAACTATGTGAACATTGTCAGGCCAGTCACCATTGGAACAAGGAATTGCGCTAACAAAGTAACCTTTTGACCTTTTGTGTTTCCTTAGCAACAGTAACTGTTGTCAACAGTATCAGTGAGAAAGAAACTCCGTGGCAACCGAAATCATTCATCCTTTGGCAATCATTTCCGCTCACATAATTATTATATCAGTCGACAGATTCTACACCGACTTATAATCGACTGCTTGATGCTGGAAAGACATGTTTTTGTGTTCTATGCTACATCCCATGAATGCATGTTTATATGCAAGTATGTATGCATGTATGTGTGTGTGTATGTATGTATGTATGTATTGTACGTACGTACGTACGTATGTATGTATGTATGTATGCATGTATGTATGTATGTATGTATGCATGTATGCATGTAGGCCTACGTATTATGTACAGTGTATATGTAGACCATGGCCCATGTGTGTATCATTGTATGACTAAATAGACCTATACGCTCACATTCGAAGTCGCATCCTCCTCCTCCTCCTCCTCCTCCTCCTACTTCTTCTCCAAATCCCCTCTGGCATTCTTCTCATTTCCTTGCTTCTCAAGAAAAGACTAATTGTGAGATTCCACAAATCGAAACATCTGTGTTTAACGGATGCATCCTTATAACACAACAGATCAATAATTTATAATTATTAGCCAATCAAAGCTTCAGATCAAATACGACAATCAATCAATTGATCAAAATATCGTTTGGCATATTTATTGTTTTTTTACTTGCACTAAATAGATTCACTGAATCCAGTCCTTGAAGGACCGCTATATAAATCATGATGGATTGATCGATCGATTGATTGATTGATTGATTGATAAATATAAGACAGATTGGACTGTGGTGCAAGAAGACTCCTTAGCTGCCTCCTGTCTAAATTAATTAATTAATTTCTTTCTCTTTGTTTTGAACACAGGCAATCTCGTCGTCATTTCCGTTATTGCTCTTCACTGTCGCATGAGAACGATCACGAATTTCTTTCTGGCCAACTTGGCCGTTGCTGACCTCTGTGTTGGAGTTTTCTGCGTTCTACCGAATCTGTCGAGATATCTGCAACCACACTGGATTCTAGGAAGGGTGCGTACAAGACTATGCTGGCTTTAAATCAGATAAAAATAAATTAAATCAAATTTATTGTTTTTAAGACAATTACACGTTATGCAATAAGCATTGTTCGATGTGATTGAGATGATAGTCGAAAACGTGAGTAAATGTGTGGAGAGTAGGAATTAAGTTAGTAAAACAATGATGTCTTTAATCTAAAAGCATATAATCTAATCTAAACATAATAATAAGCTAACCTGTTCTATTCTAAACTATTGAGTCCTGTCAGAGATGCAAAGTCGATGCCAATTCTGTTCTTGACAGGCCGTATATTTGATCTGCTTTTTTGACGATTTCCGGTTCTATCTGATTATTCGACCATATTATTTTATAAAGCAGGTATAATAATGGTAACGTTTACAATTTTGTGTCCGTCATTTCTGTTCATACGTCAACTCACAGTTATATTATTTTACACCGATTTTTAGTTATAAAAATTAGGACCACCGCAGGAGATTTTCAAAACAGACAGCCTACTAAGCAGGCCTGTATTTGTATTAATTTTAATAACTCAAGACTAGTCTTATCTAGCAGGACTTGTATTTTCTGGCAAATCTATCGTTCCTATTTAAACTGTAATATTCTTTTGCTTCAATGTGTTGTCTTTGTCCTGATTTGCTGAATAGCCCATGTTGATTACTATTTAGATTGACAAAGTGTAGGCCTATTACTGGGATCGATAAAAAATGATTTCATTTTGATTTGATTAGGCTAATTAATAGCGAAATTGCTTTTGGCTTCTTTTGGTATTTGTAACGGCAGTCCATGCAGTGCATGGCACGCCGATTCCGATTATGTCCATCGATAAACGAGAGCGTTAATTCTTTTACAATCCATACAATCGTAATCGTAATCTCGACTAATTTTGTGCAGCGCCCCATTAGAAACAAATTGGACAGAGAAATAAATTCCGAAACGATCTCAGCTGGCGACATTGTCAAGTGGACCGCAGAAATAAAAACGCTGTTAGCTTATTATGTTGAGATTCTAATTCGGACATTTCGCGACACAGATGTTCAAACGTCTTCGCGTTCAATCGAACACAAATAAAAGGTCGCAGCTGCAGAAAAGAATTCGCAGGTAATAGGCCTAACGTCAAAAGCGTAGACCGAGTAATTAATCTATGCCTACTTTCAATGAATATCAACCATGACAGTGCTGCGCTCAGCCTCTTTGGGACCATGGACCGCAACTAAAGGAACGGTCGCAGTCACTTACAGACGCGCTAGAACTCTGTAAACATCACAGGAACTGTCTCTATAAGTGAACGGTTTGGGACTCTTTGCGAGGACAGTTTAGTTGAGTAAAGAAATAAGAATTTTTAAAACGAGAAGTCGTGTGTCAGTCTCATCGATTGATTAGCCTACGGGAATGGAACTCCAGGAAGAGAAAGAAAAGATTAGTTGTCGGATTTCCTGGTAGCTATACAAAACGTCCTGGGTATGACGTTAAACTGCATCCGTCTGTGGGCTAGCCTAAAACAACCCCTCTGCTTCAGGGTCATGGAGTGAAGACGGATGACTGAGGCAGTCAACACCGGGATGATCAGCCTGCCTAGATCTGATCTACTCGCGTTGGAGTGGCGACTCAACCGGGGAAAAATTAGCCTACGAAAATGATGAGCAACAATACTAAATTGTTGCCGCATCATGCAACGCCCCAGGAAGGCATGCTTCATGATGATGAGGATACAAAACGGCAATTGTTACAATATCATTTAAAAACAATAAGCGCTCAAATCAATCACCGACTTTATCCTATAGACCTAGGCCTAAACCAACTTCATTTTACACAAAGTGCACACACATTAAGTAAGTCCGGGCAGGGGCAACTTGGAGGGACATCGCGGACCGCAGGTTGGATAGCACTGAACTATGGACTATTAATCTTTTATTCCCTATTATAGATAGGCTTACTCCGCTTTAATCTAATAAGAGTTCAATGAAAATTTTCGTCCTAAGCAACGTACCGATAGTCTATGTAGCCTGTATGTATAAGCGAAGCAAACAGTTTGCCACTAATCAAAGGCTTAAACTGGCAACAGCTCTTGAAGCTGACACACACTTGATACGTACGAGTCGATCGTAGTGTTTCGAATGTGATTAAAAATTGTTTTTCAAAACAACATTAATTATATGCCGTTATTTTGACAGCACATTATTATTGCGCTATAAAATCAAAGACGACGTCTGATAGGCTGGGTGAGAGGATGACCTGGCTTATTTTCGTCCAATTAAAATGGTTCGGGTCAGTGCGGAATTCATTGCGCTGCCACCGCATAAGCCAATGAAATGATGGTTTTATGGCCATTCAACAGTAATTTACTTTATGAAAGCTGTTGACGACAACATCAAAGATAATTATGGTGATGTTGATGGTGAGGAGAAGCAGATGCATGGAGGCATTGATTGAATGAACGAACGAAGTAATAACGGACGAATCAATTAATTCGTTAATGAACGCAAATAATTATGAGTTAACGAACGAAAGAAAAATGAATAAATGCATGAACGAATGAATAAACGAACGCACGAATGAATTAATGATTCTATTGCTTTCTCGAGTTGAATTGAATTGAATAACACAAGTACATCTCAATTTGTTGCGATACTGAGCTTATGCAATTTCAGTATTTTTAAACCATGTGTTACAACGACATGAAAACAATTATTTGCTAGAGGAAAAACCAACACAGACCGCGTTAGAGATATAAGCTTATAATCATTTCATTCGGAGAACTATAGGCCTATAAGCCTACGATGTCTGGTACGATGTCTGGTACATCGACATCGTGACACCGGAAATCTCTCGAGTCGCCGCCTCCGACGAATGACCCATGCAAAAACCAGTATTAATCAGTTGATGGTCGGAAGATCGAAGTTTCACCACGGACTGACGACAGAGGTCACTTCAAAGGCATTCTTCGCTCCTCTTCGCCTCCTCCGAAAGACGAATAGACATTATTCCCCTGCTGAAAACAAACTGTAAACGTGGGCGCTAAGAGGGGGAGGGGCACTTGCCCCGCCCCACGGAAAATTGACGACTAGGCCTATTTTTTAATTACTTTTTTGTTTTAACGAATTTCTTCGCACTAAAAACAAAAATGGTACAAACAGAGAAATTTACGTCGTGTTCTTAATAATTTCCTGCTTTTCATTTTTCAAGCTCTTACTAAAAAGATTTAACTTTGACCATGATTTTGTTTTGCTCCTGCGGCAAAAATGTCTGCGGTCGTCGACGTCTGTAGATGCTTGGAAGGCCTACAACTGTGAAGTCCATCTCTCCACAATATAACCTCGACGCAAAGATGATTTGCGAGAGCAAAGGATAAATGTGGCGTCTCTCTAATACCAGCAATCGTAAATTTCAGCGCATGCGAAATTACTGAGCAGATTGCTCTGCATTTAGATTAAATGATACATACAAACATACATGCATACATACATACATACATACATACATACATACATACATACATACATACACACACACACACATACATGCATGCATGCATACATACATACATACATACATACATACATACATACATACATACATACATACATACATACATACATACATACATACATACATACATACATACATACATACATACACACACACACACACACATACATACATACATACATACATACATACATACATACATACATACATACATCAAATCAAATCAAATCATTTATTTGGCAACCAAAAACAACAGGAACAAATCAAATAAAGCATCATAAACACAAGGTTAATAAGTATAATAAAACATTACTTAAATAACGATGCCAAAGGTTTCTATTTGGTTGCACAGGGGACTCGGAAGGGGTCTTACAACCCCGCTAGGTGAGTCCCCTGGGCGACTATACCAAGATGATGATGGCCAATAGGTTGCCGTACCGTGGTCCTAACATAAAGTATAAGTGAAAAAAAAACTAATTTAAGAAAACAAACAGCAAACACCTTAACTAACTTAACTAATAGCACAAATGCACATTAATTCGATGATCATAGGGCCTCTAGTAGATCTAGATGAAGTTAAGGCACAGAGGTCGCTGGATGGTCGGGATGCTGCATGGGTAGTAAGGATTTAGATATAATTTATTCAGAGTAGGAGAAGATATTTAAAAGTTTGACGATTTGTTCACTCTGTAATGAGAATCAACAATAGTCATAATGCACCAGAATAAATTATTATTTATTGTCAAGAATCAGGGCACGCAATTTTGACTTAAAGATTCGAAGGCTAGGCAGCTGTCTGATGGAGAGGGGAATCTTATTCCATGTTTGAGCCCCACTGTATTTAACAGAGAAGCGTCGGATATTGGTGCGGGCGTGAGGCAAATGGTAAGAGTCCGCGTGTCTAGTATGATATGAGTGCACCTTAGTAGTATGGAGGAAGAAATTCTTAAACACGGAAGGTAATAGGTCATGAAAGTATCTAAACATAAATTCGCCTAACTGCACCTGCCTAATTTGATAAACATTTAGAAGGCTATATTCCCGGAATTTAGATTCAGTCGTGGTCCCATAGGGCAGATTTCCTATATATCTAATAGCTCGCTTTTGGAGCTTCATTAAATTCAGAAGACTAGATTTATAGGTGGAGGCCCATATTATGTTACAGTAAGTGAGGTATGGGTAAATGAGTGAATAATACAAGGTGAGACGAATTTGAGGAGGTACTAACTGGGAGGTACGGGATAATATTCCAAGGTTTTTAGCAATTTTATTAGATACAATTTTTATGTGGTCTTTCCAGGTTAGGTGCTGATCTATATATACTCCTAGGAATTTGGTTGCTATTACCTGAGTGAGTGGAACCCCATCAATGCACACCCCCATATTTCCTGCATCATAACTCTTTCTATGTGATTTAAAGATTATATAATTGGTTTTATCAAGATTTAATGACAGTTTATTTGCTTGGAACCATTCGGCTACATTTTTCAATTCAAAGTTAACATCATTAAATAGGGTTTCAAGAGATGAGTTGGAGTAAAATACATTGGTGTCATCAGCGAAGAGTATAAAGTACAATAAAGGAGATGCATTTGGGAGATCATTCACATAAATAAGAAATAATAAAGGACCGAGAATAGACCCCTGGGGAACTCCAAAGTTAATTTGCCGTAAATTAGACAGAGCACCATTGCAGGAAACCAACTGGGATCGATTTGTAAAATAACTTGAAAACCAATTTAACTGGGTACCCCGGATTCCATAAGTGCTTAATTTCTTTAATAGGATGTCATGATTAACGGTATCGAAGGCCTTTGCCAGGTCGAAAAAAATACCTATTGCATACTGCTTATTTTCGATTGCATTGGAAATTTTGTCTTGCATACTCATCAAGGGCATATAGGTAGAGTGTCCAGATTGGAATCCATGTTGCGAAGGGAAGAGGACATTTCCTTTAGAAAAAAAATTATTAAGACGTTCAAACATGGCTTTTTCAAAAAATTTTGAGAAAAATGGAAGTACTGAAATAGGTCTGTAATTTGTTACATCGTCTTTAACCCCCTTTTTATAAACTGGAACCACTTTTGCAGTTTTTAATGATTGTGGAAAAACCCCACTGTTAAAAGAACAGTTTATTATATCAGATAATAAGTGAGCAATAGAGGGTAGGGTTAGAAGTGCAATGCTTGGATCAATGTCATCAACTCCTCTGCCATGTGAACAATTTATGGATTGCCCGAGTCGAATAATTTCCTCTGGGGAGGTTTCACTAAGTCCAAAAGATTCGATAAGTGACGAAGGCATGAATTTTTCAAAGGAACTCGTGGCAGTGGGAAGTTTGGCTGCAAGTGACTGGGCTATCTCCGTGAAATAAGTATTAAAATTGTTTGCTACAGTCTCGGGATCAGAAACCTTCACTCCGTCGACTGTTAAGGATAAGGCATTGTTATTTACATTATCGTTAGTCCCCATAAGAGTACGCAAGAGGTTCCAGGTTTTCTTCAAGTTGTTGCTATATTTACAAAATTCTGAAGCATAATAATTTTTTTCGGCCTGAATTCTCAATGATTTAAATTTGTTTCTATAAGAAACAAATTTAAGCTTATTGCTATCGTTTGGGTTTTTTATAAACTTCAGATATAGCGCAGATTTTTTTCTACAGGATTTGAGGAGACCCTTTGTCATCCAAGGTTTTTTGGGGGTGGAATTTCGCCCGCAATTATTTAGAGTGAGAGGAAAGAATTCATTGTAGGACTCCATGTATTTGGATTGGAATAAGTCATATGCCTCATTAGCATTTTGGTTGGCACAGGCTTCCAAAACAGGAGACCAGTCAATCAGGGCAAGGGCTTCATTAAAAGCAGTTTTCTTTGGCTCCGTGATTAGTCGATGAGTACCAACAGAAGGTTTGTTGCAAGGTAGAGGACCATAACCAAACTGAGCTAGGATAGGTAGGTGGTCAGAGATGTCCATTGCTAGGATGACTGACTTAGTTAGCCTTGGCCAAGTATTGGTGAATATATTATCTATAAGTGTGGAAGAGGTACAAGTGATTCTCGTTGGTCTGGTGATGGCAGGTAACAAATGATGGGAGGTCATGCAACTGTAGAACTCTGCAGTACTCCTATGTTCTGCGATTTTTAACAAGTCCGCATTAAAGTCTCCCATCAATAGTAGATCTTTTGACTTTTTATAAAGTTTTGTTATTAAGCAATCTAAATCATTTACGAAATCATCAAGGTTATGGTCAGGTGGCCTGTAAATAATTCCTGCTGCAATAGATCCTACTTTTAGATGAATTTTCAGGAAATATCCTTCAAAGGATGGGGGCAAGATCATGGGGCCCTGACATGAATCTTCTATAATTTCGTAGGAAATTCCCTCTTTAATCAGGAAGCCCACCCCTCCACCCCCCGTAGAAGAACCTCTTGATTTGTGGACGAAGTTATAACCAGGTATGTTAATTAAGTCAATTTGATTTTCGTCTAACCAAGTTTCAGAGAGTCCCAAGATGGACACGGGGAGAATATCTAAGAGATCTCTAATCTCAGGTAATTTTGGTAATATACTTCGACAGTTTATATGCATAACTGTTAAGCAATTTTGGGAAGTAGAGAATTCGGGTTGTAGGGAATGTGGGGCACTATAGGGACTATCAAAGGTTATATCATTGAAGTAATTACTATCAGGGTCAAGGTCAGGACAGTTTAGAAAAGGGCGACTTTCAAATTCATTAACAATCAAATTTAGGCTTGGTGCAGTAGATGTACACAGTAAGGGATTGGTTCTATTATAATACAGGTCATTGCGTGGTCCACGGTCTTGGCATGTTTCCTCATCATCATCATCACAACAAAAGGGGAATTCCCTGTCAATACAAGTGGGACATAGGCATACTTTTCCTACACAGAGTGAACAAGGATCATCCCTAGAGTGCAGAAAACAATGTGCCTTCAATTGGTGATCACTATCAGTAGGCTCTATTCCTGAATCAATCAAAACTATGCGCAAGATGTGCTAATAAAGCTACCTTATTAATAAGGCAACAACTAAAATGGGACCTAAAGGGTCACACGACTGGACTGTAATTAAGGAGAAAGTAAAATCCCAAACTGGGAGAAAATTATGAACAAACATTTATCTTAACCAAGATATGAACCAAAGAGTAAATGGAATGAAAACCTCAAACGCTCTAGGTAAAAGTGAAATAACTAAGTCACACACAATGTTAACTGGTATACATAGTGTAAATAATCAGGGCCTTAATGTGAATATTATGAACAAACATTTATCTTAACCAAGATATGAACCAAAGAGTAAATGGAATGAAAACCTCAAACGCTCTAGGTAAAAGTGAAATAACTAAGTCACACACAATGTTAACTGGTATACATAGTGTAAATAATCAGGGCCTCAATGTGAATATTCAATGCAAATATATTTTATAGCAGACACTGTTAGATTGAAAGTTCAACTTACTAGAAAGCAAGACTCTGCTGACAATAAAACGTATATTAACATTCAGAAACGTTGAAAAGACTATTTTGACAATTATATAAAACAAAACCGGCAGTCCGTAAGAACCAGAAACAAGAAGACTAAACAACAAAACACGAGTTGCCCTACACTGCAGACAAACCCGTTATAACGCTTAATCGAGTTCCAACATTCTCCCACCTTGCCTTTGGCAATATTTAACAAAGGAACGACATTAAGCTCGCCCAAACATAACACGAAACAAAAGTAATGTTACGAGTAATCTAACATCGTACTTTACACTAACATCCTGAAACATACATTTATAATGAGATATTATCTCATTCTTCTAATCTTTTCGGTTTACGAATAGTACGTCCAGACCTAGTCACATTCTTCGATTCAATAATATGTTCTGTATTTTGTTTCAGTTCGTAACATTCTCCACCAAATTTGGTTTGGTTCACCTTTTCTTTTGGTCCGTTAAATTGTTCCAACATAGTTTTCACATCTGCAGAGGCCGTCACCTCCAAAAGATACACGATACAGTCGTTGAAGTGGACGCAGTAGAACACCCTTCTGGGTCTTCACCCTGGCAGTACGAATTGAACCATCTCGTCCAGGTAGTAGTTCGATAATTTTTCCCATTGGCCAATGAACTCTTTTTTGATCATCTGCACCGATCAGTACCACATCTCCAACTGAAGGTTGATTCTGTTTCTTTTCTTTGGCTCGCTGCACCAACAAGGACAGATATTCATTCCTAAATCGGGTTGTCAATTCTCTTTGCAATGACATCCTCCTTTTATACTCGACTGACAGATCGACTGCAAGTTCTTGACTCTCTGGAAATGTTGCAGACTTTATACCTCTCAAGAACATCGCCGGACACAACGGAATCAGATCCTCCTGATCTTCCGTCACGACTGTCAATGGACGTTCGTTAATGACATTTTCCACGTGACTCAGACAAGTCCGAAGTTGTTCATAATTTAAGCGTGCATTTCCCAGCATTCTCTTCAATAACTCTTTCACAGTTCTGATCAATCTCTCCCACCAACCACCCCACCATGCTGCTGTAGGAGGGTTGAAAATCCACTTGATTTGCTTCACATTGGCGGTCGACTCGATCTTGCTCCAGTCCAGTTTGTTGAACAGATTCATGAGTCCGACAAAATTAGATCCATTATCGCTGTATATGGTAATCGGCCTTCCACGTGTATTGATGAACCGATCTAAAGCGTTCAGAAATGCTTCTGTGTTGAGTGAAGTAACAAAATCCAGATGAACACATCGATACACTGCACAAGTAAAAAGAACCAACCAGGCCTTTTCACCAGTTTTCAAATATAAAGGTCCTGCCAAGTCCACTCCAGTGGTTTGGAAGGCATCAGCTGCTTCTGTTCGACTATTCGGCAGCGTGGCTGGGTCTACTTGAAAACCCTTTCCTGTATGACGTAAACAATTCGTGCATCGTCGTAACACCCTGTTTATTGTCTTCCTCGATTGAATGATCCAGAACCGTTCTCGTAGTTTACTCATCAACTGAGCTCCTGCATGGTGATGTTTCACATGATACCATCTAATCAACTGTTCCACAAACAGATGTTTTGACGGCAGCAACAGCGGAAACCTGAATATTTTGTCGTTTTCTCTGAGTGTGAGCTTTGTTTTTACATGATAGAGTTGATCTTCGTCCATCTCCACCACCAAATCTCCAGTGATTTCTTTCTTTTTGGTGAACTCTTCCTTTTGCACCAATTTCAGAACTGCAACTTCTGCCTCAGAAAACTCTTGATCTGACAGATGTAAAGCTTCTTTCAAGAAGTGAGTTAGTCTTGCTCCCACCACACACGCCAACAATTCCAATCGTGGTATTGAAGGTCTCTTTAAAGGTGCAAGTCTCGACTGTGCCATCATTAACTGCACCGACACTTGTTTGTATTCATCAGTAGTGCGAAGAAATATCACTGTTGCATATGCATCCTGGCTCACATCACAGAATGTATGTATTTCAGAAGAACCTGCTTTCAAACTCTGACCACCCGTCAAGTCTCTGTTGATTTTGACATTTCTTAGGTTCTGTATCTCACTATGCCATTTCTTAAACTTTTTCTCAACTGTTTCAGGTAATTTCTCGTCCCAGCCCAACTTTGCTGCCCAGGTACTCTGCAACAACAGCTTCAAAGTCAATGTGGCTGGACAAAGCAATCCCACCGGATCAAAGATCTTGTTTATGTATGCTAGAACCAGTCTCTTGGTCATAACTTCATTCACTTCACCGATGATTACGTCACAGGACAACGTATCTTCAGCTTTATCCCAGAGAAGACCTAACATCTTCACAACTGTAGGTTCATTCTCCTTCTTTTCTGAACTTTGTTCACTTTCAGCGACACAACTGTTTGTCTCGTTGTCTGATGTCGGCAGTGAAAATTCCCAGTTTCTCAGATTCATTCCTGCTGCTGACATGATTTCTACAGTTTGATTTCTGAAATGTTCATATTCTTCATGCGTAGACACTGATGTCGCACAATTGTCCACATATAAAGAGTTCAACAACTTCTGTGCCAACTCCTTATTTTCTCCATTGATTGACTTCAGATGTAGTTCTAGTACGGCTGCCAACAGGAACGGACTGCAGTTCACTCCAAACACCACTCTACGATGTCTGTACACCCGAATCTTTTCGGTCGCAGGATCGTCCCACCAAAGGAAACGATGAAAGTCTCGATCCTTCTCCGCAACTTCGATCATCTGAAACGCTTTTCTGATGTCCGCCACAACACCAATCTTGTTTTCTCGAAACCGGAGTAATATAGTCGGCAAGAGTTCCAATAGGTTAGGACCCTTTTCCAATACATCATTCAGTGATGGTGCTCTTCCTGACTTGCAAAAAGCGTCAAATACTGGTCGTACTGGTGTAGTCTGACTCTCTGGCTTGAACACTGCTCGGTGAGGAAGATAATGACACTGACTCAGATTATCCTCCGGTTCAACCATTTCAATCACACCTTCCATTTTCCAATCTTCAAACACTTGTTCATATTCTTTATATTTTCCTTGAGATTGTAGCTTTTTCGTCAAGGACCTGAGCCTTTTTTCTGCTATCTCTCGATTGTGAGGAATTTCTGGTCTTCCTTCAATCCACGGTAGCGACACTGAATACCTGCCTTCTTGCGACCTTGTCACCGTCTGAAGAAAGTGTTCTTTGGTTTCTATTTCTTTTTCCTTTTGAGTCTTGCATTCCACTGGATCACGGATTCCAATGGCCTCTAGATTCCACAGTTCAGCTACACTGGCTTCAGTCACCAGCATAGACGTGACTAACATTGCTGCATCACTGTCATTATCACTTTGCACTTTTCCAAGCTTTCCAGATAATGTCCACCCAAAACAGGTTTCCAAGGCAACTAACCCATTTTGTAGGCAATGTCGACGACCCGTCAACCACTGCGCATAGTAATCTGATCCGATGAGAAGTTCAATCTCTTCTGGTTCACTTCCAAGATCATCAACAAAAATCCTTTTCTCTTTCAGTTCTGCCATCCATGGTCCTTTTGACATTCGAGGAATTCCACCACAAATCTTCTGCTGACTCAAAACTTTCACTTGAGCACGACTTTTATTGAAACGCCCTTCTATCTCAATTTCGTACAAACTGTGACGCTGCTCGTCTTTGTAACCACCAAACAGAAGATGACATAACTTCACATCACCTTTAGATTTTATTCCTAATTGTTGAGCGGTTTTCTCCAGGATATACGACTTCTGTGAACCTGGGTCCAATAACACTCTTACAGTTTTCTGTCTGTCTTTGTTTCGGATGACACACTTCAGTGTCTGTAACAAGACTTCATTGGTGCAATTCAACTGAGAATGTACCACCGTCATTTGATCCACATCATGATTGTTCTGCTTTGCAACTTCTGTTGACTTCTTGTTTGCCTCTAAGTCTGGGCACATTAAAGTCACATGCCTTTTCTGACAAACAATACATTTCAGAAACGATTTACAGGACTTTGCCACGTGAGCTCCTTTCAAACACGCCAGGCAAGCCTTCTTCTCTAATATTTTCCTCTTTTTCAGACCATAGGACATGGTCTGAGCAGTCACACATGTCTGGCTATCATGTGGTTTATCGCAAAACACACACCCTGATTTGTTTCCAACAAACAAACCTGCTGTAGTAGGTGGGCTGTATTGTCTCACAGTTTCTCTTTTTTCTTTCTCCCATTTTACTTTGCTCAGCTCACCAAAACCCTCATTGACATAGGACAATCTTTCAGCTCCCTTTACTTCCATCCGTAGAAATTTCATCAAGGATTTCAGGCGCTCATCGACTGGTTTTTCCTGTTGATCATCATCATAACCTGACAAAGCACTTCTCTGCCAGACTCTGACAACCTCTTCTGGTAGACTGGATTCCACAAGAGGATACAGGAACGCTGCACTCTGTTCTTGTGTTACTCCCAAGGTCTCAAGAGCTCGTAGATGTGACTCTAACTCATCATACATGCTGCCAAGAGGTACAACTTTTGTCTTTCCTGCATTTCTTATGACCAGCTTCAGCAACTGTCTCACATAAACTTCAGTTAACAGAACTTTGTCTCCAAATCTGTCTTTCAAGGCTTTTACAACTAACTCGTAGTTTTCTGCAGTTTGTGGATAACTGTTAACCAACTTGTAAGCTCTGGTTCCAGGAATCATCGACTGTACCAGGTACTGAAATTTGTCGCTGTCATGCAACGCACTGTCATTATGAATTTTCTGAAACTGAGACCAAAAACCTAACCATTCTTTCAAGTCTCCATCAAATTTGCGTATTTCAATTTTCGGTAACTTGTACGTCTTGGTGTGGACCGTCTCTCCACTGTGTGCACTGTTATCTGATACATGATCAACTTTATCAGCAAGAAACGGTTCTGCTTTCAGTTTGGCTGTCATAAACCTTTCTTCATATTCGGAAATCGTCATCATCTCCGAGTCTAGATCATCGTCTGAACCCTGTAGAGTCAAACTGGTTATGATTTGTTGATCCATGTCATCAACCTTTTTGAAGATCGTTTTTAACATCTCCAACTTTACATGAACTGCCGTTTTGTCCGGAATATCTCTGGATAATTCTACTTCGATTTCTTTGCTCCTTTTATTCAACTGAGCTCGAAGCGGCCGTCTTCCCTTTTTCAACGTATCTAAACTCATTCCATCCTCCATGTTGAAATCTCACAACAATGGTCACGCTGCTCTGGCGAGTATGAAATGTTATTCACTAATCGTTTTCTTTACAGCAAAGATCACGTCGGGGTCACCACAATGTTAGATTGAAAGTTCAACTTACTAGAAAGCAAGACTCTGCTGACAATAAAACGTATATTAACATTCAGAAACGTTGAAAAGACTATTTTGACAATTATATAAAACAAAACCGGCAGTCCGTAAGAACCAGAAACAAGAAGACTAAACAACAAAACACGAGTTGCCCTACACTGCAGACAAACCCGTTATAACGCTTAATCGAGTTCCAACATTCACAGCTCCAAACTAGGAGATGATAATGAATAATTATGTGCAGAACAAAATTGCATACACAATCCAGCCAATAATCCAGGCATACCTGGCACAAACCTGCTCAAAAATACATACATACATACATACATACACACATACACACATACACACACATATATACACACATACATACAACGTAATAATCGTGTGTTTTATTGTTGATCAGGCGATGTGTAAGCTGCACTACTTCGTGCAGGCGATGAGTTACACGGCATCAATCAGCATCCTCACCGTCATCTCTCTCGAAAGATATGTCGCCATCATCCATCCGATGCGCAGCAAGCAGTTCCAGACGATGTGGTTGCTACGGGCAACGGTCATCGGCGTCTGGCTTGTCGCCGCCTGTTCGGGGATCCCGCAGCTGGTCGTCTACGACACGCTTGAGATGCCGACCCCCGATGGGTCGACGATCGCCTTCTGCATGCCCCTCCATCCCTTCAACGCGAAGGTGTACACCGTGGCCAGCATCCTCCTGTGGTACATCATCCCTCTCGTCCTCATGATGGTTGTCTACGGTCGCGTCTCTGTTGTTCTCTGGCGCAGCAGCTGCAACATGGAGCTGAAGAGTTCGACGGGACATGGTGGAGCGGTAGCGTCCGTCGGAGGATGTGGTCCAGGACTCGATCCCGGATCCTCCACTTCCGCTAGGCTGGCCAACCGGAACTCGACCACCACCGCCGATGAGTATTCCTACTCCAGGATGCAGAGACGGAACCCGGATTGTCCGCCGGACCGTCGCAGGACCCGTAGCTCCGTCACCTGGGACTTGTCCAGCGTCTCCCAAACGGACGACGGACACCAGCAGCGAGCCTCGGAGAGTGTCTACACGGCTGAGTCGTTGGACGAAGGAGGATCCGGTGGTTGGCCGCTCGGATCATCATCCATGGACACTGGTGATCGTCAATCCCAGTCCACCTCCGAGAGATCCGGTTCAGTTGTTCCACGCTGCGGAGGACCCATCCAATCCACCTCGAGGAATAGCAACACTGGGACCACCAAGCAGACGTCAGTTCGTTCCAAGTCGTTCTCCGTGCGAGGGGTTCGTAACAATGCCCTCTGCTCGAGACGCAAGGTCATTCGTCTGCTTGTCGCCATCGTCGTCACGTTCGCCATCTGCGTTCTGCCCTACCACGTGCGTGTCCTCTGGATGACCTTCGACGAACCGTACCTCGGGTTCTGGCACCTGCTCGTGCCGCCCCTCACCTTCGTTCTCTACTACGCCAACAGTGGACTCAATCCTCTGCTCTACGCTTTCCTGTCGGAGAAGTTCAGAGCCAGTCTGACGGATCTGATGAGGTGCCGTGACTCGCGTCAGATGCGACGGATCAGCGTCACGATGAAGACGTTCAATTCCGTCGCTTGACTTGCGTCATGTGGGAGTCAAGTGGGAGCGACTGAAATATGGAGACTATGACTTAAGTCTTATGTTACGAAGTAGTCATGTATAATTTTAGACATGACTCAAATGAAGCATGAAACTATGACTTATGTCATTAAGTAGTTACGTATATTGGCGTGGCTGAAATGGAGAATGACAACATGACATTTGTCACATAGAGAGTCACGTTGACCTGACTAAAGAGTAGCGTTAGACTATGACATATATGATATATCACGAGGAGAGTAACGTGGGCATGACTAAAATGGAGCATGAGATTATGAGAAGATGTGAGAAAGTAAGTAAGTAAGGACGCAGAGATGGGCATAATGCAGAAATAAGAATGGGAAAGAGAAATTTAAAAAACAAGGTGACAAATAAATTAGCGATAAATATATGGGAAAAACATGAGTGGAATGCAATGACATACCTAAGCAAAGAGACAGAGAGAGAGAGACAGGCAGACAGACAGACAGACAGAGACAGAGACAGACAGACCGAGAGAAATAATTAGTCAAGTTGAAATTAGGAAAGTAAGACAAAAATTAAGGAGATCAATTATTACATTTTTATGCTGAAGTCAGCGCATAATAATAATTGTTAGTAATTGTAGTCATATCGATATCAATTATTATTAGTTTGTGTGACGTAGGCCTACCTCGGAATTTATTCTCTGTTTTGTTTTACGGAGAGTTTGTTAAAGTTGCAAACTGAACCTCACAAAAATAATTAATTATAATTATGATTGAGAAAATAATACCGTCTATATAGACTATATCATAGACGAGTCTATTTGATGATGCCGATGTTGGTGATGCTGATGTTGGTGATGATGATGATGATGATGATGATGATGATGATGATGATGATGATGATGATGATGATGATGATGATGAGAAGAATCAGTCGATGGCGCTGTGTGCTCTTTTAAAATCCTTATATATATATATATGTGTGTGTATGTATATATACACTGTGTCCGGAAAAAAAACAACCAGTTTTGTAAATATGAAAATAAATAGTAAATATTCATCGATTTTCACAATTCAAACACCATTTTAATCCTGACATATTTCTCTAACAATTGTAAAAATATAAAAGTTCCAGTCCAAATAATGACGTCATAATGACGTCAGTTGCATCAAAATGCATATAGCCGGCCATTCATGCATGGTTCGGTTGGTATTATTGGCTTTTGGTAAAACGGAAATCCATTTAATAGAACCAGAAGTGAAAATAAATGCAGCTTATTAGAGGGATTGTCTGCTCTATAAAAAAGTGGTGCCTGATATCCGAGAATATTCGGAACAATAGCTTACACATTTCAACAAAATAGCGCTTCAGCTCACTGAGTTCGTGAATCTGTTGATCTGTTGACTAAAAAGACTCGGAATTCATTCATCTTAATCTTTGGCCGCAAAACGGCCGCCCGCTTAAATCCCACTGATAATAAGAGTTGGAGATTGATGGAGGAGAAGGTGCAGGCTACAAGACAAGGATAAGAGACATTGAAGAACTCCGCAAGCGAATTGTTAACGCCTCGGAGGTTTTGATAAGCTGGTTATCGATGCTGCTGTTGGGTATTAGCGCGACCCTTTTGACGCTTATGTTGAAGCCAAAGGTGTACTCTTTGACCACAAATTGCAGTCTGACATAATTCAGATATAAAAATAAAATTAAACTTACATTTATTATTGATAAATTACATGATAAAATATTGAAATTGTGGATGATTTTGCGCATTTATCTCTTAAATTTGACTTTTTGTGCAAATGACGTAATTATGACGTCATTATTTGGACTGGAACTTTTATATTTTCACAATTGTTAGAGAAATATGTCAGGATTAAAATGGTGTTTGAATTGTGAAAATCGATGAATATTTACTATTTATTTTCATATTTACAAAACTGGTTGTTTTTTTTCCGGACACAGTGTATATATATACATGTACATAAGTAGGCCCTATATAAAAATAAATATTATATACAGTAAACCGTTTCATAGTAGATACTCAAACCCGAAAAATCGTTAAAGAGGTTTTAAAAAACGGCGTTATTAGGTCGCAACAACAACAAACAGCAATTTAATTTCGGTATTCGCTCAGAAAATGAAACAATTCCAATTGGCATCGATTCAAAATGATTGACGACATGATCTAGTGTTAAAAAGATGCCTGATCCGCACATGATCATCCGTCTGAACCGTCACAAATCAAATCATTTCGAAATCCTCATCCATTCCACATCTGCTATTTCACCAGATGACGTATTGACGTCTGTTTCTAATCTCCCACGAGTGACATTGTGACCACTCGTCAGCCTGCTTTCCAGTTCATCCGATCTGGTGGGTCACAGCTGCTTCTTCCGATTCGATTGGATAATATTTGGATGGGCGGGTACTGGGTTGGAAGGGGCCTTTTTGGCATCGGACGGGTCACGTCTTAACTGCTTTGCTCTCTCTTCTCAATCTTCCGCTCTGAAAATTTGACAGAGATGATAAATTTTCTTAACCCATTAGTGCCCGACGTCCGTTATAACGGACGCTCAGAAAACACGTTGCCAAAATTAGAGCTAACTGTATAATATAGTCATCACAATTTTTTTTAATTGGTAGGTCAATTGGCTATAGATTCCACTATTTTGATTGCCGGATTATGTGGGTTAGAAATATTTTATTGCTTGTGCTAATGTGTCTATTGCAGCATGTCGAAAATCCTCGCTACCCTTAGCTATTATAATTTTGATTGGTATTGAACCAGAAGGAATTTAGAGAAAGTGAAAATGTATTTTATAGTAGACATATGGGTCAATATCCTGACAAAATATTATCCCAATTGCCGCAAGTTTTCCAAAGGAAATTTCGATTGCATTGTAAGCGTCCGTTATAACGGACGTCGGGCACTAGCCCAGAGATGATGTTTCCTACAGTAAGTCTCTATGCGCAATTGTTCCAGCAATTACTACCGTCATTGCATTACTTGTAATATGAAGAAAGCATCAGCCTACAGTTTATTCAGACTGGCGACTCACTATATTGACATGAATGAGTCGTCTTGTGTCGCCCACGTGTTGACCGTTAGACGCCATCTTAATGAACACGGTCGAGCTCAACCGTCAAGACCGTGCGCCTTCACCGCTGTTGTCTGGTGTTTACATATCGCCGAAGAATGGTTCACGCAGGTCAGTGGAGTTAACTCGATCGGATGTTGTCTCTCGTGGCGTTCAAAACTACCGACCGACAAGCGACAGATGCCTTCGACTGTGCAATCCTTGTACCCGACGATAAGACGGTCACGCGCGTTATCTTCTACCAGCGAGGGGCTTCAGTTTCGTCAGCGTTTCGTGTTTTCGAGCCCTGTCACCTGTCGCCGCTCTACTCTATTAACGCAACCTGTACCAGAGACTCTGAACTTTCACACCATCTAAAGGCTGTCGACGGGATTCTGTTGGATGATTCTACGTGTCTGCGAGGGATCGCCACTGATGACTGTTTCCGGCTTACTGTGACTTATTTTGCTATATGATGAAATTTTCTTGTTGTTATGACATTTAACATCACTTCGGCTAGTTAGCGCAGAGAGCGCCTCTGAGTAGATTTCTTGAAGAGGCACTATATAAATTCTCTAAATAAATAAATAAATAAATGAATATTGAAGACTTTTGCACTTCTGACATGAGTTTGGGTACGGTTGGGCATGTAATGAAGGAACCTGTACTTGAGGAATATGTACACAGGTCAATTTACCTTGAAACCCATAGCAGCCAGGTGCAAAGAACTAGTATCACGCCTCACTATACTGATTATATTATTTGCTGGCGTGATCGCTGTGTTGTAAGAAACTTCCCCCCCACCAGAGGAGACCGGACTACATCCCTGTCTGTCCTCTCGCCGGCCGACCATCCCCTCCCGACGTATAGGCTTTGGCTCATTTCTGATTTCCTCTGTTTGGCACTTGGTTCAAGATGCGCCCACCCTGTATAGAACATAATCCTTAGTAGGCCTATAGTTAGTCTTCAGTGCATGAACTTTTAGGATGGTGGACGAGGGTGTTGTGCAGGGATAGTCACACAGCCAGAAGAAAGCCATGTCTATTTTTCAAACTTCCATGTCCCTGCTCTACAATCAAGGCATGGGCGATGTGTTGATACGTAAGATCGGCGCGATGCTAACATGATATGAATCACGCAACGGAAATTGTGATGTCCAATCAGTCTACCTGTGTGGCATAGCTTGGTATCTCTTACAAAGTTCACTAAGGCAGCAGAAATTTGACTCAAGGCAACAGATGTAAGTGTACACAAGTGTCATGGCGTACCATCCAGTACTCAAGTGCTTGGCGTACCATCCACCCAAGGTCAACGTGCTGCTGCAGTCCTGTAAGCTTGATGTACAATGCGATGGTAACAATCATTGGATTGTACTAGGAAACACAAACTGCCATTGCAAGGCTTGAGAAATGTGATGGAAACCTTTATCCTTAGAGCCACAAGCACTATCGCAATACATGAAACGCTCGCAAATAAGCTGGTGCCCTGCACTTGACATTAGGTAAATGAAGATAATTAGCTAATGAAGTAAATAGATATTGCAAATCATCAAAAACATTCACCAAGCATTGTATGAAATAAAAAGAAGGCTTAATTCTCAATGGCAACCTAAGCACTGGGCTAGTGCCCGACGTCCGTTATAACGGACAGTATGGAAAGTACTGATAATGTAGCACGAATCAATAAATAAGTTATCAGCCATGTTACTGCACCAAGTTGTTGAGATTACTGAAACCACAACTTAATTTGTTGGGTTTTACCACTTTGGGCACTAATGGGTTAACGCGAGAGACAGACCTTTTTAGCGGCAGCTCATCAGTCTGAGTGCATTCGCTAGATTGTTCATTCGTTTTAGCCTAATTCATATCAATTCCTTGATTCTGTGTTCATTCATCCATTCATCCATTCAATTCATTCGTTCGTTCATTCGTTTGCTCATTCATCTAAGTTCCTTTCTTCTGTGTTCATTCATCCATCCATTCATTCGTTCATTCGTTCTTTCTTTCATTCGTTCATCTTATTTATTTCTTCTGTGTTCGTTCATTCATACATTCATCCATCCATCAATTCATTCATTCATTCATTCATTCGTCATTCATTAGGCTATGCCTACTTCGTTGATGTGCTCCTTTTTATTGGTTGGTTCGTTCATTCGTTCGTTTAATCATGATTCGACCGCTCATTTGTTAATATTTTTATTCATGCAGTCGTTCGGAGCATTTAAGTAGTTCTGCCTTCATTCCCTAGGTGGTAGCTACACCGAGCGTTACGGTAGCCTACGCCTAGCATGGCTGCAAAATTTTGATTTAGACCTATGTGACTATGTCGTTCTTTCGTTCTTTTGAATCAATAATATTTTTTATTGAATTTATTCTGACGAACGCGTTAGCCTATGATTAGGCCTACATGAAATAATTTTGGTCAACATGCATTAATCGTAGCTGCTAATTAATAGAACAGACAACCTGCAATTGAATTTAAATTTAAATTAGGCCTAATTTTAATTAATATTAAAATTAGAACAGACTGTCAACACGACTCCACGAGCAATAAATATTAGACTATGGGACTCTCATAATGGGAGCATTGTAGGCCATAGGGCCTATGCATCGTGTTATGCAGCCTTCCGTAGCCTAGGCCCTAGAGCTGAAAGT
Source organism: Lumbricus rubellus (assembly GCA_945859605.1). NCBI lineage: Eukaryota > Metazoa > Annelida > Clitellata > Crassiclitellata > Lumbricidae > Lumbricus > Lumbricus rubellus. Next base: position 46,441,792 of record OX243816.1, read on the forward strand.
TAGGAAATGAGGAATACGTGAGCCAACATTATTATTCGTCAATTCGCCTAAGAAGCAAGTCACAGCAACATGCACACCAAAATGGACAATTAGGCCTAAGTCCCGCTAAGATTGGACCTATTTACATGTAGAATGGTAAGAAATCAGTGGCGGCGCTATCATAAGTCGCGGCAGTTCATCTGACCTGCATATTTTATTCTCGACCTGCCATAGAACTTGCCAAAAATAGGAAATTTTAAAATCTTTAAACTTATTTTCTTCGACTCTGGCGAGACCTGTTGAAATTGTTCCTATCTAAGAATTTATTTATTTATTATTTATTTATTTACTGAGAATTTGATATAGCGCTCCTTCAAGGTTACTACTCAGGAGCGCTCCCAGTCCAACCCCGGTCGAATAAGACAGTATTGAGAAGAGAAAGAAATGAAGTAGAAGTAGAAATGCTAATAGGTATTTGACGAAGGATAACAGGGAGCTCATTCCAGGTCGCAGGGCCAGCCACGGAGAAAGCACGGCGCTGCCTGATTGCAGTCCGTGAGCGTGGAACAATAAGTTCCGCTTGTGCAGCTGAGCGGAGAGAGCAGCGGCGTTGAACGTGCGTGGTCGAGCAACAGAGCTCCTGCAAGTATAAAGGAGCCAAACCCTCAACGCAGCGCCGAACCAAGACGGAAATTCTGTATGTAATGCGCTGTGGGTAAGGGAGCCAGTGGAGTACATCCCGCATGTACTCGGAGACTCGGCCAAACTTGGGAATGCGGCCTATGAGGCGGGCAGCAGTGCGCAGGACCCTATTTAGGGGCCCCATCCGACAGGCTGGAAGTCCAACGTATATGGAACTGCAGTAGTCCAAGCGTGAAACTACAAACGCATGAACAAGAATAGGTGTAGGCTAGGCCTATGGCTGGCGCCGCCGCGTCTTTCCGAATGCTAGGGTCGGATTGACATAGACGAAGTTAATGCCCAAATATTTCATGTGAAGCTTCATTAATATTCATTATTATGGTCGGAAAAGCTAATGCATAGACAATCAAACCACAAGGTTCTTCCAAAGATCTTGATCAAACCATGTGACTATCTCATTAATATTCATAACCCTTGAACCCAGAGGCTGTACGCTAATAGCCCATCGTAAGTTGCAATGCTCAGTCATGAGCTGAGTGATGCATGTTGGGATTCAGATGGATAAAATAAACAGCACGTGTCCGAGGTGTTAAAATATCACGAGTTTAATAATAACGTAGTGGATCCGCTCACGCCCCGAGCGTTAGCGGAAACCATGTGCTACATTCACGCCCGTAACATTATTGGTCGCACTGGCTACGGACGGTGGGCTAACACCCGTCGGCCAATCAGGTTAGCGGAAAACAATGTGGAAGAGTCGAATACCGTAGGGGAGGAGGTTGTCGAGTACAATTTATTCCCAATGCCCATCCTTTGTAAACCCTACTGTCAGCAGCACGTGCTGCGTGTCGCAGGGTCTTACGATTTTAGACGAATTGCAATGTAAAACGTTTAAAATGTCTTACAAATGACCCTACGTATGGAGGAACATTTTGCACAGGTAATTATGCGCTCTTTATCGTTAAATTTAAGCATGGTTATAACATAGAAGACCTAGGTGTCGTTCGCGTATAGGGTATAAGGTTTCGCGTCGTGAGGGTCGGTTAGGGTTAGTGTTAGGGTTAGTGTCGTCATTAGATTCTTAAGATTTTTGCGTCGTGAGGGTCGGTTAGGGTTAGTGTTAGGGTTAGTGTCGTCATTAGATTCTTAAGATTTTTGCGTTGGTTGTTTAGCAGTTGTTGGCCAAGCTAGCCTAATAGCTTGACCATCAACTGCTAACATCAACTACCTTCTCCCCCCCCTGCGGTCTTCGCCTCTTCCAGACGGTTCACGTGACGGGCGTGAGCGGATCCACGACCTAATAATAATTATTAAGATATTTGCACTTACAGGTATGAATTAAATTTGGTACTTGTTTTTTAATTCACCCCCAACAGCAAATGTCATTGTGGTGGCCAGAAGAGCGATATGTCGTGTCCTTGCTGAAATTGGAGCTCGATGGATGAAAATCTTCTTAATTAAATTGAAGCTGGATGGACGAAAATGTTCTTGATTAACTTGGAGCTGGATTAAAATAACTGTTGGTTGAACAAAGGCTGGATTTATTAAAATATCGCTTGATAATTGGAAGCTGGATTAAGGGATTGTTATATCTGAAATGGAAGCTGGATGAAGATATTTTATGGCGGAAATAGATCTTTAAGAAAACATAGATTTGTCATGTTAACAAGTGATTATTTCTTACAAGTGATCATTTTCTGGAGGTGAATTAAAAAACAAGTACCTTGCATTTTTTAAACTTATAATTGGTTTTGGTGTAATCGTATTTTAGTGTATTAAGTTTATGTGTTGAAAAATATCGTAGGCCTATCAAGTTAGCACATGGTAGCGCTGGTCGCATAGGTTCTATGACAATTGGTCTACCAACAACTCGTCTACTGACAACTCGTCTACGGACAATTGGTCTAACGTCAACTGGTCTACAGTCAAAAGATATAACATGATGTTCTGCAATAAAACTTTATTTAATGAAACATTTCCAATTCTACATAGATTTATTGGTGCTCTATGCACAATAATAAGTCACCAGTAACTGTTATCAAAGGAGTAGTCCGATAACATTGCACACGAGACTGTGGACTTGCTTAATTAATTTTTAGATAAAGTTAACAATGTCAGAAATAGTACTGTAAAATGTAAATTTTTGACGTTTTTGTTTATTACAGCAAGAAACAATTGTATGAACCCTACAGCACATTAAGAATTTCTGAACCTACATGCATCCACAGAAGCAAAATTGTTCATTGATAACATTTCACACGAGACTGTGGACTTGAATTTTACTACAAGGAAACAACGTAACAAGCACAAAAAAAACACTGTAGTAATCAAAACAACCTCAGTACTTTTGTAAACGACGTGGTCTTCAGATACCAAAACTGCTGGTGAGTAATAACTATGAAACTTATTTAAGGGAACCAAAATCGATTGCATTGCACCAAAGCAGGGTCAATCAATCAATCATAGTAGCACAAAATTGCTCATTAATGCTTTCGATAGTTTGCAATATTTTGTTTGACGTTTTGGGAACTTAGGCTATGGGCAATTTTCCTCTTCTTAGCTTAATTCAGCAGCTCAACTGCCTTAGCATTTCTTCCATGCGACAGAGTGCGATTCCCTCGACTTCTATTACTTGCACGGCGTGACTTGCTTGTCGGCTGAACTCCTATCATTGTCCCAGCACGTTTCAGACGAGCAATTCCGCCCCCAGTGGTTCTAAAGAAGGTATTAAACTGAGAATCATTATTGCAGTTGTGCAACCGCTGACCAAAGACGTCCAAACTGTTCTTCAGTTTGGCCCAGTTTGCATCGTTTAAAACTCCAAGCTTATTCTCAAATTGGGCAGATATTTCTCTCCATGTGTCTAACACAGTATCTTTTGTGCAAACTACTTCAGGGTTTGGTTCAATAATACTGGACACGTTAACTTCCTGACCATTTTCAAGGGTATTTGTTGTTGGATCTAATGCATATTCCGATTGCTGAAACTTGTCCCACAAATAGTAAATTTGTCTGTTTGTAGGACAGTTGGATACACTGGCTGTGGTCCGTGGTTCACAGCATTCGTCCTTAAGCTGTCTTGCCACAGCCGATGGCGCTTGTCCCTAAGAATTCACATAACATATGCTTCAGAAATATTGGCAACATTCTGAATTCTAAAATACGAATCACATGCAAATATAACATTTTAATTATATTGATTTATTTAAGTAGAATTTCAGAATGACGGTGCATGTTTGTTATGTGTTCCAATTTCTTGCTGAAATACCTGCATTGAATGTCTGTGAGCCTCATGCAGAAGGTCATTCATTGAAAACTTGAACGGAGGGCATCAACAGAAGAGGAAGACCACATGGAGAATGGACAGTTGACACTGAAGAGTGGTGTGAAAAAGACTTACCTATATATCTAAACCAAATGTGGAAGATTTATTACAATTCCAATCACACTCATCTGTGTTAGAGTACAGCTCTGTTTACCATATCTTACTAGAAGTGTAATTCATCAAAGCATTTCTAATGCCCACGTAAATCAACGTCTGATCCCCAGTTATTCCTCCAGAATCTTCATACTCGTGTAGTAACCGTGTTATTATGCCGTAGCAAATCCCTAAAGTCAACATAGAACGGAGGGCTACTGTAACAGCTGTCTGTGCTGTAATGAACCTAGAAAATTTCTTTGATGATTTAAATACCTGTTTGAATTTATCAGTGATGTCGTTTTTGACAGCCGTTGACGCACGCAAGAAACGACCGGAATCAGCTGTCAGAACTGGATGGTTGTGAAAGCCAGTGAAGCTGAACGTGGCGACCAGTCCTTGTTTGACGTAGCTTTCACCCTTTTTTCTCTCGGTTCGCATAACGCTGGGTGTTACGCGGTGAACACTAACGTATAAACGCTGCTTGCAACCAGTTGCCTTGTGCTTGTGTTCGATCAATCGCCGACTATCTGACTTGACGCTTTTATTTCTGTCGCTGTGCTGGCATATGAAATCGATGCGATAAGCTTTTTTGGCTGCCTTATGCTCTTTATCGACCACGTAGCAAATCCCAGCCACCCTTGCAAACTCTTCAAGCCACTGTTTGACTTCTTCCTTGTTCGTGGCCGTTGCCCGCACAATAGCGTGGTCATCGGTCGACAGTTTTTCATTTAGTTCTTGCAAAAAGTTGCAGGTAAATAATGGTAGTGCATCACGAAGGATTGTCAAAATAGATTTGTAAGCCATGATTTCGACGTTTTAAGGAAAATAACTGTTATTTAATAAATTCTTATATGCGGAAAGAAAACGATATTTTGGTTCTTCGATATAAACAAGACATCGTATCACGTGGTATGTTTATGCATTGACTTCGCGCGTGGCTTCTTGACCCTAGATGTTTATGCATTAGATCATGAATATTAATGAAGAGTCACATGGAAATACTTGGGCATTAACTTCGTCTATGTCAATCCGACCCTAGTAATCGTAATCGTAATCTCGAGACTTCTACAGCGCCCACAAAAGCGAAGTCGCGGGAACCAGCATACTCACAGGCGCTTAATCAGAACAAAATCGATAGGCAGCGGGTCAAGTTCGGAGAGTCAGGCAGGCAGACAGATGGACGGCTAAGGTGGGTGATGTTTAGGGTTGAAATGCCGAGGGATGATGTCGATCGAGAGGAGAGTCAGAAGAATCAGGATAGGATTTGCGGAAGAGCAATGTTTTCAGTTTTGAGTGAAAGACCTGTTATAGAGGTGGAGTTTTGGTGAGCTCGTAGGATGGATTGGAAGTTTGCCGAAGTGCTGGCGGAAGTTTGTTCCAAAGAGGTGGAACGGCAATGGCTATGGAGCGGTTTGCGAATTTCAGCGATGAAGTGATGGGAGGGCGATGCAGTGTAGCCTAGGCACCTAATGGAGGATGAGGAGCGTGTTGAACGAAGTGGCTGTAGGGCCTATGGTGAACAATTGACGAAGGTAGGCTAGAACGGCTGGGATGATTGGAGTGTATTGTAAGTGGGTGATAGGACTTTGTATTCGATGCGTTCACGTATTTTGAGCCAGTGAAGTGATTTGAGGACTGACTGGAGTGATGTGGTGACGTTTAGGCCTAGGGGTTAGCATTCGGAAAGACTCGGCGGCGCCACTGAAAGAAATAGGCTAGAATATGACAGAAGATTTAAAACGAGCAATAAAACTTTTGTATCGACCATGAATAAATGCAAAAGATGAATACAAATTTAACCAACGACTGCGGTATTTATAATAAGTGCTTTAAAAATTATTAGTAAAAGCACTGTGGTAAAATATCTTTGGTAAAAGGTGCTAGAACGTCGAAAGGTCAGCATTGCTTGTTGTGGACAGAACTAAGTACTCTTCTTTGCTTTATTTGCTATTTTCAAAGCTTAGCGGGTACTTGACAATTATAAATAATATGAAAGTTAATACATTTTGAATCTAGTTTCAAATCTTAATTGATTCTGACATTTAGAAAACCAAACTCAGTTAAACTGGCGAGTTTGTTTTTTGGTCTTACATTTGAGATGTTTAATTATCATTAGTGGGAATAAATTGTCGGCTATCTCGGTACCTTTCAGCCTTAGATACGGGACAACAATCCCGAAAGCTGCCCGTGTGTGGTCCCGTGATCATAACTCCCATAATTATATCCACAGAGCTACTTTAATGCTAGTCATGGGGTACCAAATTATTCACGAACGCGTACGACCAATTATATGGAATTGTTGATTTATCGAAAGCATATTAATTATGTTGTAATGCAATCAGGTCTTTATGTTGCGCATTTTTACGCATAGAGGATCAGTTTGCGCATTTCTTAGTGTTAGATATTCGGGAAGAATATTGTGGAACGTTTGATTTTACGTCTTTTGCACCATTAACAGTGATCTAAACCAGTAGAGAACGTGGCTAAGATTCTTTTTGCTTAAAACAGAAAATAGCATACTGATTAATAGGAATCATTAACTTGCAGCATAAATGTATATTAAATTAGTTGTTAGTTGTAGTATTTTTGCGTTTTAATTAATTTTGTCAGTCCGTTATTACACCATTTATTTGAAGCGAACATTTTCTTGATTCCAGATAACCATTTTAATTCATCCAAACAATTATTTGATTAAACCAGGCCGTTTTTTGTCATGAGTGGAAAGCAGTTTGTGGAGACTCTCAAGCGGATTGGTTATCCAGGTGCCAGCGACCTTGACGGCCAAAGCCTCGACTGGATCTTCGATAACGAAGAATTTCTTCCGTTTCTGCAATGGTTTTGCGATGAAATCCAGCCGACCAATGTTCTCGATCCATCTGAATTGAATGAGTAAAAATCAAAAGTTGTTTGAATTTTGTTGCAATTGATAATTGTGCAAAGAGTAGAGAGTTGGAGTGAGAAGTAAATAGGTAGAGAGAAAGTGGGGGGAGAGAAGTGGGAGAAAGAGAGAAAGTGTGTGGAGAAATACAGAAAGTGTGAGAGATAGAGAGAATGAGAGAGACAGAGAAGGAGTGGGAGTGATAATGATACAATAGAGTTACATGCTAACAACCCTGCTTATGATAATTACTTATATGCACTATAAATATTTAGATACATGATGTACGTATTTAACAACCATAATTAAAATTAATTTCATTAATCCCTTCCCTGGGGGGTTATATGCTTTAAGCCTGTTTTGGACGTATATATACGTCTTCCCCAAGGAAGGGGTTAAGTTACTAAGTAAATGCTTTATTAAATCATCTGCCTATAGATCATGTATAATTATAATCTTTAGATAAAATGTTAACATTAAAAATTTATGAACGAGTAACTTTTATTGTTGTTTGAAAATTCAATAATTATCTGTGTTGCTGCTTTTATATTTACTTTGTTTTGCATTGAATATTTATTTTAGATAAAGATGATAATGAATAGACATTTTGTGGTCATAAATAATCTCAGCAGCCCAAATCTTATTGTGTTTTGTTTTTAGGTATAAAAAGCTTGAGTCTTCAAATGACGGTATTCTCGAGGGTGAGTCACTTGAAAGAGCGCTTCGAAACTTGACACTTTTTGAAAAGGACATTCTCGATATGCCCGACGAGAGAATTCGAGATGAGGTGACATTTCTCAAAGACGAATTATCGTGCGCTAAACATCGAAAAGAAATCTTGACACAGCAATGTCAGAAGTTGTCAATGCATGAAACGGCGTTGGCCGATCGATTGGCGAGAATCGGATCAGTGAAGGATGGCGAAGATCTGGAATACAGGAAGAGCCTGGAACAAGTGGAGCTGGATAACTCAAAAGTATGTTTTTGGATTACTTGGTATTTTGACGAGTTTATTGTCACGATATTTGCTTCTTAATGGTTTGAGTTCTGGGTTAAATGAATGACAATTATTCATTCATTCATTCAAGTATTTATATAGCACGTCTTTAAGGTAACTACTCAGAGGTGCTCCCGACTCCAGCACTGTTGTATGGAACAGTTTTCAAGTGCTTATAGAATGTGTTGGAGAGTGTTCTGGGGTAACAGGGACTGTGGATCAAGATAGAGGTCATTCCATACTGCCGGGCCAACTACAGTTATATCTAAGGTGCCACTCGAAAGCCATATGCAGGGCATCAGCTTACTCACGAGCATTGCATTCTCTGCCTCATTTTCTCTGGTCTCTATGTCAACATTACTGTGATCTTACTTTTACATCTCGAGACAACCCTTCTGATATGACACAGCACTCGTGAATAAGCTTGTGCCCTGCAGAGTTTACGATTACTGCATCTGTTGACCCAATTATCCGTTCTCTGATTGGCCGTTGCAGATGAACACCGCCCTAGATTCTCTCGTACCTGCCGTGCAGCAACTCACGTCCGTCTACCGTGCTTCGGCGTCTGGCACCGCTGCAGAGAGACAGAACGATTGTCCGGTGTTTTTGTCTCACTTCGACCTTGAGACGTACCACAGGGCGGAAGAGCGCTACACCCAAGCGCTCGTTGCGTTTACTAAAAAGCAATTCTTTGAGGTGATGTCTTACTATACTTGTATTTAAATCAATTTTAAAAAAATTTGAATTGTTTATTAATTTTGTTATTACTTTCTTATTGTTGTTTTGGTTCATTTTGACTGCTTATCCTGAGATTGATGAGTTCTGTCCAATGGAAAGACTGATTTTTCTCTCTCTCTGTTCTCGTATTGAGATTATATTGTCTCTAAATTGAAGACCAACCTCCTTTCACGGCAAAACTACTTCATAATGCCTTCCTAATAGTTTCTTAATACCTTAGCACCTTAATATCTCATGGTTCTAAATTTGCATGTCTAAACCTGCGAAGTGAAATATAAAAATTCTAAATATTTAAATAATATGTTTCAATGTAGCAGCGAGTATAATGGGCTGAAAACCTTGTGATGACACGTGTATACGTTGCTTGAACCAATCGCTGTGTCTATCTATCGTCACGATGAATTGTTTACTTATCATGTGTAGGGCATAGCTGAAATGGCCGGTCAGAACGAGGGATCAAGGTACGACTTTCTTGAGATCAGCAATCCAGATTCACTTCTCATCAAAGGTGAACACGAAAAAGTCAACTTGGATGACTGCAAGGAACTTGCTCGAATACAATCCTTGTAAGAACCCCTCCCGATAGTATGCACTGCGCCCGCTTGTATTGACGCACCCTACTAGAGGCACTTTATAAATGTTAAACTTACAATGCAGTATGCATATTTGAACTGATGGGTGTGTATGGAGATGTCTGCTTGCGTCAGAATGTTTGGTTTTAAGGTCTAATTTCCAAACATATCTCGTGAAAAGTTGTTTTTCGGTCAGAAAAGTTGCTTGTTGCATCATCTAACAAATAATTTTGCATTGATTTCTGGGTTTCACGCTCTGTTAGTAGTTAAGATTGATGTTAAAGAAGAAACTGTAAATGGTTGCGGTCTGTCAACCAGATTACTGAATAAGCGAAAATTATTATTATTTTGTACGTTTCAGTTACCCGCTAAACGAAAGCAAACGAATAAACGCGATTGTTGAAGAGCGGAGGGTCAGTGCAATGTGCGACTTTTACGAACAGATGCTGACACATCTGAGAGACCAACCTTATCCCAACGACATTCCGCAGCTCAGGTATACAAATCGCCATTGGTTTTACCGTATAACGCATTCATTATGTTATATTTTTAGCTGTTTGTGAGGCGTCCTTGTAGCAGTATGGCCTCGTTTCAGTGCCATATCGATTGTCGTTAAATATTTAAATGATAATACAAATCTTTTAATTTCGAACTGACACAGTGCAGTATGATTACAATTTGTTGTATGAATGGATGATCACAGGTTGCTATGTCAGGAGTTGAATTTAACTGTTTGGCAGCCATGCAAGGCTCTCACCACGTCCTACTTCTCGTTTTACCGATGCCATCTGCCAAATGGAAGGCTTTGTCGACCTGTGGAAGGGTCGCAGGAAGTGATTCTGTGTCCATACGCTCTTCGTGATATCTAGAGTGTTACCATTACCCTAGACCCCTCTCTGACACTGGCACAAAGACGATGCTAATATTTGTCATGCATGGTTTCAGTTCGAGATTAAAGACTGCTCAGACGCACTTAAGTGCGTTGAACAAGGAGATCGGTCAGTTGGGTGATCTTCTCATTCCATCGCTGATCAAAGAAAGCGCTTCACTTCAAGTTGCGAAGATACTTCGTGGTGATTACGATCTAAAGATTGCACGACAGGAATACTTTACGAGTAACCAGGATCAGGTTAGACGTCCATCCGTCTTTTATTACGCGTAAATTCAGTTCATTTTATTGCAACTTTAGTACACAAAATGACGGTTAATGCGAAAAAATTAGAATGCAATGGCTAAAAAGAGGCTCTGAATGTATGGAGATCCTGTTGGGGAGGGTGACCAAAGTGAAAAATTTCAAGGAGAATTATATATCCAAGATAGGTGATTAAACGAAATGAAATCAGGTGGTGAAGTTTAAATTGTCAAGAACTGGCTTGAGGAACTGCCAGTACTCTTGTTTCTCCTTCTAACTAGTTTATGTGTTTTATCTACTTGTAGGAGGCACTTTTGGAAGCATTGTTGCATCTGTCTCAGTTTCACTGTGACTGTAATATTTGACTCAGCCTTGAGTGGGAGCATTCCTGTGTACAGTGTGTAGGTTACCTTGAAAGGGCGTAATAACAAATTGCTGTGATAAATGAATACATTAACTGATCATGCTACTTCCTATCGCACACATAATGACATTTAGCATCACAGATGCTAGTGGTGAGAGCGCCTGTGATGAACGCACTCTTTGACTGGTGCCATATAAATGTTCAACTACAATTGCTATTGTCTCATCATTGTCTTTTTTCAACAGTTGATTAGTCATCTGGTGGTGCAGAGGTCACGCAGTGAGTTTGTGACGATGGCGCTGGAGTGGGAGGCAAGAGGTCACCGTGACATACAGAAGCTGCTGCTTGCCATGAGTCTCATACTCAAACAGCTGTACACTGCACTAGAGGAACGGATGGTAAGAATGTAATTTTGATAGAAAAATGCATTGTAGCCACCTTCTAAATATTTGTGTTCTTATTCGGTTGCATGGTTTGACCAAGTATTCGGATTTGGCCAAATAATGGAAAATGATATTTGATACAGCTCTGGAAAGAGTACTTTTTTTATTAAACCAATTGTGCTTTTTTTAAAGTTGAAATTTTAACTTTTTTTATTTAACTTTTGGCACTTGTGCTTACAGTTGCAAGGCAACATAGAAGTTTCTCTTGTTGTGAACTGTTCTACATTACATTACGTTACATAATGATTGCTGTGAATTTTATTCAGACAATGATGGCTGAAGTTGTGGAATCATTGAACCAACTGGAAAGAACGACCGTTGACTCGCGAGATAAATTCCTCCACCATTTGGACGAAACTTTACGTAAGTAAGAGCATAGCGTACAGTGAAAGATGTCTGCAGTTTGAAATTAAACAGGGATTATATGGTAGTAACATTACAGCCAACCATTTTGCTTTTCATGGTGACAAGAAGTTACACGTAGTACTGTTGCTAAGATACCAGTGAGGATATACAAAAGAAGATGGGACATGTGTGACAGTTTTCAAGCATTTTAAACAATTCCAAAGAACATTAATTTTCAACAGGTGTATTAAAACTGAGTTTCTCATAGAAATTGGGGAATTGTTTATAATTGGGGCTTAAACTTGATCAATATTTTAGTATTTGCACAATTGAAATGTAAGTATAACAAGATCAGTTAACTTTCAGTCAAGAAATTATTCTTAGAACACTTGAGATAAGTCTTGTATAAAATACACAAATGATATCAGTGGAAAACTGAAGCACAACCATTCCATAGTAATTGACACAAACTTTTTGTTTAGGTCTGGCAACAAATGAAACGGAAGACGGTCAGCAAAAGAAATTGTTCACAACTTACGAAGATTTGTCACGAAACACCGATAAACTGATGAATCGAGTCGGAGGATTGAGAGCGTCGATACAATCAGCCAATCAGAGAGAGAACAGTCGATTGACAGATCTGTAAGATATCTTTCTTATTTATCACCTGGTCACCTGGTGCCGTCAGCTACTGGAGCTCTGGCGAAAGCCCTGGTGCATCTTCTCCAGTTGATCCTCTCCCTAGTCGCCTCTCTTAGTTCCTCCAGTCTCATGCCAGACTTTTCCTGTACTTCATCCAACCATTTCTTCCTTGGTCTTCCGCATCTTCTCCGTCCCTCACCGCATGCCGTCATCAGCTCCTTTTCCAAACCGTTAGATCTCATCACATGGCCGAAGTAGCTCAATTTCCTCCAAGTTGCTGTTTGCTGCAGTGTCTCCTCCCTCTCTATTCCGAGCTCCTCGCGCACCGATTCGTTAGTTCTCTTCTCCGTCCATGAAATCCTTAGCATCTTTCTCCAAATCCACATCTCACACGCGTTGATTTTCTTTTCCATATCCCGTGTCTTTGTCCATGTCTCGCATCCATATAGGACGACTGGGAAGATCAGTGCTCTTACCAGTCTTTTCTTTGTTTCCCTGCTCACGTATTTGTCCTTCCAAATCTTTTCCAGACCGTTCATTGCCGTTTTCCCCATTGTTACCCTCCTCCTTATTTCCATATCACTTCTTCCCTCCTTCTCTATCATAGATCCCAGGAATGTGAAGCTCGATACTACCTCTATCGTTTCTCCATCCACCTCAAAGTTTTTGTATGTTGCAGTTGTCATAACCTTTGTTTTCTTTACATTGAAGTATAGTCCCGCCTTTTCGCTTTCCTTCCTGACTCTTCTTATTAACTCGACTAGGTCGTCCCTCTTACCCGCCAATAATGTCGTATCATCAGCGTACCTCAGATTATTCAGTATTTTCCCCGCTATTCTTACCCCTTCTGTTGCCTCCTCCAATCCAGCCCTCCTCGTAATTCTCTCGGCATACAGATTGAACAGGAAAGGGGACAAAATGCACCCCTGCCTCACTCCTTTCCTTATTTTAAATTTCCCTGTGTCACCATATTCAGTTCTTATTACCGCTTCTTGATCCACATAGAGGCCCTTTAGTAGTTTAACCAAATGCTTCGGAATTCCCATCTCAATTAGCGTCCTTATTTATAGGATATTTTATATAGCACCTCTTCAAGGTAGGCTACTCAGAAGCGCTCCCGGTCCAACTACAACTAAAAGAAGACAGTTTAGCATTCTTAATGGACGGTGTTTTATCTGATCTGGTGTGTTATTGTAATGCTCAGGTAGCTGCAAGTAATCTATGTTTACGCTTTGAGTAAAGAAAAATAGCAATCCCTTTAGCTAGCCATGAGGCAGCCACTGTGACCTGCGTTCTTTTCCGCGGGACTTGTGTAACTCTTTCTATAACCTACTCTTTGGCAGTGCCTGGGAGCGCTTCCGAGTAGTTTTCTTGAAGGGGTGATATATGAATTTGATAGATGGATGGATGGAACAATGGTCTTGAGCAATAGTACAAAGGCGATTTTTTATGACAATTCTTACAAGTATTCGTTTCGTAGCAGCGCTACTTTTCGATCCTAAGCTATCGCTGAAACACCGTAATGCGTGCAGTTACTTGTTAGTGTGGTGATTAGAAGCTGGTTTGGTTAACAGAGAGCAGGACCTTGGCAGATGTGAGTCTCTGCTCTACCTTGACAGTGGACTCGCTCCGAAAGGTCTGCCTGTCTTGAGTCCGCCTGCTCTACTCGATGCCATGAGTCAACTCGATGGACTGCTCGGCAAACTGGAGCAAGCCGCTATGGACATCATGTCGGACATCAATAATAAGAAAAAGGTATATCAATCTTTGATTATTATCTATTCAATAACCATATTGTCTGTATGATTGGTGCCAAGTGGTTTAGCTTGGTTTTCAGATGATAAAATTTTACTATATTGAACCTTTTGTGCAGGTAAAATAGCCAGACAAGACTTAGTGCTTATGTGGTTTTTGTGTGAAAATTGAGAGGCAGTCGTGGGTGTGAAGTGAACGACTTCATTTGCTCAGCCTCAGCATATATAACTTGGGTGGCCAGTCTTCTCTTCTATATTACTCTACTAGTTCAATGTAATATTATTACATTATGCCTAAATTGTCTAATCTGAAAATAAGAACAAGTCATAACAAGATGTAGCGTAATGGTAAGCACTCTGGCACGAAGAGCGCATGGGCGCAGTATCGCTTCCTGCTACACTCCCAAAGGTCCACTCAACCTTCCAATCGGCAGATGACGTTGGTAAACTGAACACGACGTGATGGACGCCTTGCATGGCTGCCAGTATTTACATTTGCCTCCTGTAATAACTTGTGATCATCTGTTCATACTATGAATTGCAATCATACTTTGTTGTTTCAGTTTGAAATTAAACTAAGATCATTATTAATAATAATATTATCTATCAAATATGACATTTAAAATGATTGTTTTTTGTTGGCAGAGTCTTCACGACGATCCGCATCTCGCAACCGAACGAGAATTGTTCGTCTATTTCTACAACGATGCGAATCGTTTGCGACGTTCGCTCGAAGAAATCAATTCACGTTTGCAGATAGCGAGAGGCAACAGAGGACAATGAAACAGAGAACAAATTAAATGGAGGACAATGAAATAAGAGGACAATGAAATGGAGGACAATGAAACAGAGGACAAATTAAATGGAGGACAATGAAATAAGAGGACAATGAAATGGAGGACAATGAAACAGAGGACAATGACCAGTGCCCACATTGTCACATTTTTTAACCAAAACTGTTTGGATGTTGTGCATGTGCTTTGTGTAATTTTATCCCTAAATAATAAGTCGCTATTTTGGTGCAATTTATATTTTATTGACTTTGAAAATATTAGCAAATTATCAAGATTTTAAACAGGTTCTTTTTGTTTCCCATTCATGCATTTAACGCATACGAACACAAGGAGAGTTCAGAATAAATGTGTTCAACCAACTCAACTGCTGATTCTCTCAACAAACACAGAAGACAGGAGCAGGAAGACAATAGCATTAATTAAGACAATAGCAAGGCCTTTTAAGGAATTTTTAGAACTGCACAACCTCTTCTTTCCCTTCCCATCCTCCATGGTGAATTACGCCAATTGGATGAAAAATCACAGTTTTAACTGCAGAGAAGTGCTTCTACAACTGCACAAATTCATTTAGAACAGCACATTCTGTCATGAACTGCACGCTAAAAAAGCCAGGCTTCACAGTATTGTTGTGTGAATCCAGACAAATATAGTGGGCCCCAGAAGCCAAGTCTTACACTAATAAACTACTTATCGCCTCTTAATCTCTGAATCCTCTTAATCTCTGAATCCTCTTAATATCTGAATCCTCTTAATATCTGAATCCTCTTAATATCTGAATCCTCTTAATATCTGAATCCTCTTAATATCTGAATCCTCTTAATATCTGAATCCTCTTAATCTCTGAATCCTCTTAATCTCTGAATCCTCTTAATCTCTGAATCCTCTTAATCTCTGAATCCTCTTAATCTCTGAATCCTCTTAATCTCTGAGCGGTGCTTTATAAATGTTCTGTTATAATTACAATCGTGCCAACTGAATAAAAAGACACAGAGACAAGAGATCAAACCAAAAAGTGAGAGAGAGACACACACACAGAAAGAGAGGGGAGATGAGACAGAGAGGTGGAATGATTTGTGATTGGTCATCTCTCTCCATCACTAATTGCCTAAAATACTCAGAAGAATCAACTACACGCTCTTCCTCAAACTCTACGTGAACTGATAAGTAAAATTTCAGGCACTGGAATGAAATTTTGTGTAATTGACTTTTTGAACTAATCTCTCAAAACTGCCACTGCAAAAATACTCCACACAAGTCAACCACACAATTATGTTAAATGCACATTTCGTGTCAGTAACACAGTATTTCATGTCCCAACAAAATCTCCCTGCAGACGACATACGCTAACGCGATGAACGTAAGAACGTCCTGATACGAGAAATAACCGAATGTATTCATGCCAAACAACGACACACCAGTCAGATCATTTTAGGCTTCTTGCGTCGCTCCTGATGATAAGCCTTTAGTTTCTTTCCCGTTTTCGAAGCCAATTTCTTGATTTTATCGTAGAAGAAGCAGAAGAAGAACAACAAATTGTCGTACTGTCCATCGTAAGCAACGTCTGACCAGCATTCGTGATATTCTCTCGCGCAGTAATACATCGCTTCGATCGTTGACAGATACGTCGATGGTTTGTCACGTTGCGGTCGCCAGAACTTCGTGTCATGCAACGTCAACTCGATACGTTGCAAACCTGTTGTGTGAAGCAACAATGTGAAGCGTGCAACATGTGATGTAAATCATGTGATGTAAATCGTGTGATGTAAAATCATGTGAAGCGTGCAGCATGTGATGTAAGTCATGTAATAAATGTTAATGGCTCAGCAACAATTATAGAAGTTTCCAATGAAAGAAATTACGGCACAAGTCGAATAGGACAGAACAAACCAGAAAGTTATGGTATAACACAATTTTATAGTTCTGCTATGCCAGCAGAATTTCTATAACATGAAAATACAGTACTTAGGAGTTGAATATAGCATGTGTATTGTATAAATTCAACCATTGTTCTCTACTGTCCAAATAATTAGTTTTAAATTGCCTAACTAGTCAACTTTACCATCTGACTACACGACGGTGGTGTAGTGGGTATGTTTGTTGCATTGCAGTCGGAGGGTTGCATGTTCGAATCCACTTCAAGCCGCCTTGTATGGACCTTGGGCAAGTCCTTCACTCGCAATTGCTCAGTGCTTCGGCGTGAAACTTCGAAGCAGTGTCCACGCTGTAGCCAGGAGTTCCTCTGAGTAGATTCAAGTGAACACACACATACGTATACTGCTTCAAGTGGAATCTGATGTTTAAGTTCCCCCCAAATTCATGCTTACCAGACAGACGAGGATCTGACGAGAGTTTATGCACTTGAAACCACGTGCAGTCGATGAATACGACGACATCTATCGGGTTTCGCGATCGGTCGACCGAAAGATCGGGAACGCCAACCAGTTTCGCTTTGCCGTTACCGCAAGACGCGGGCGGTTGTTTCACGCAAGCAGAGTCCAACAGCTCCTCCTCTTCTGTGTCGCATTCACTCAACTCTCTTCTTCCGCAAGATGCTGGAGAATTCTTTTCCGCTGTTTCTTCTGAATGCGATTCTTGTTCACCACCTTCGACGACGCGTTTGGAAATTTTGTCTCGCAAGTCGTCTGTGTCAGAAGTTTTTGGTATGGAGTTTTCTGGATCAGTGGCGACTTGTTTTTGCCGGACCACATCGTGTAGATCGTCCATGTTGACGACATTTTCGGTTGAAGAAATGAAATCTTTGTTTTCCGACACTGGACAAATGTTCTCGTTCGCTGTCGCTTTCAGAGATCGTATATACTCTTGCACTGTGACCGCGTTTCCTCCAGGATAAACGAGCACAACCTGACGAACAAACATTATATACAAATCTACGTACGCATGTTTGATGACTGCTAAAGTATCAGAAGCAAACAACAGTTGCCGACTCCAGCATCTACAATTCTACATACAACCAAACCTTGTTCCTTACACTGTGTATACTATATATCTAGCAAACTCAAAAGTTACTGTAAAATTGGCAGTAGGATACATGGATACTTTGCAGGCTGCTTTGACTTCTCTTTAACTTGTTATCACCATTCACCACAAATTCTTACTACTTACTGTACTTGCTAGTTTGAATAAATTAACAATTATTATTATTAATATAATTACTGCTGCTATTATTATTATTACTTATTATTATTATTACCTGGGGTACTTCATCATCATTGTTATTATGAGCATTATTATTATAAATATAAAAATTCTGAGATTTGTTTTAATAGATTTTGATGAGAAATGGGAAGCAGTGCATACTCGAACGTCGGCCGGGTATTCTGGAATGTCTGGATAAGTGTAGATGGTCACGTCCTCTGGTGCCAAGACCGCAGCGTGGACTGCTGTGCTTTTGCCACACACTTCACCGGGATGTTTTATGACGTGCACTTTGTAAGGCAGCTAAAATAAACAGAATTCAGTAAATACTAATGTAACGCAATGAATTCCAGTAATATTTTTAGACTGCATATGTAATGGATACAATCGTAAAAATGTCCTACGTCTTCCATGCCATGGGTTCATTTGTGCTCAGCTGCCACTGCACTATAATAATCCTAAAAACTGCGCCATTTAGCCAGGGTTAAGCTGAGAGCGCAAAATAAAACTGTATAACAACAACAATAACAACAACAGCATGGAAATAGTAAAACTAAGATCACAATAATTAACAAAAACATAAACAACAACAACAATAAAATAGTAGTAACATTAATTCAGCGTCGCACAATTGGTTCACAGCAATGTTTAAATGTTTTTGTCCTGGGTATGACGTTAAACTACATCCGGCTATGGGCTAGCCTAAAACAACCCCTCTGCTTCAGGGTCATGGCGTGAAGACGGATGACTGAGGTAGTCAACGCCGGGATGATCAGCCTGCCCGGATCTGAACTACTCGCGTTGGAGTGGCGACTCAACCGAGGAAAAATTAGCCTACGAAAATGATGAGCAACAATTCTAAATTGTTGCCGCATCATGCAACGCCCCAGGAGGGCATGCTTCATGATGATGAATGTTTAAAGATATAGTTGACTCTCTTAAAGAAAGTTTTCCCTTCAACATTTACAAGAAACTAACAAAAGTTTCAACTGAAGAAATTGGATTGATCCAATTCTAGTGGCTTTGAAAATGCACAGCTTCAATGAAGAAAGAAACTAAACAAATTAAAGCACAGCTTGAAAGTTCAGTGCATGTCTTGAAAATAACACCGGCAGCTTTAAATTTTACGGCTGCCGACGTAATTGACAACGTCAAACTTTCGGCTATAGAGTGGTTAAAACCAACCTTTACATATGGCATTCGGTTGCTAAGCGATGGCAAAGCAGTGAAGCACGTGTAGCAGTAGTACATGCGAGATTTTTCACAACGTCCACATTTCTCGCGTGTTTCCAGGTTGCTGAGAAACTCAAAGTCGGCAACTTTGAGATCTGGAAATGGATTTTCTTCCATTATGATGGTGTCTGAAACAGAAAAAATTATTTGATGAATGTTTTAAAGTTCAGTGGAAATATAATACATGCAGGAAAGCCTCCTGCCTATACGAGTGCGTTGTGATTACGGCACTCGAATAGATGAGGCCACAGATATAATCTATGTCAATGACACAATTTTCATCGGCTTTATATCCCGTCAATAATAATAGTTCGAGCTATCACGCTTAGACGTGGACCCGTGTCAATCGATAAATAAAAACCCTTTCACTACCGATTGTGAACGATAATGAATGAAGTTCTCTCTAGGCAATGGCAATTACAATCCAGCAAAATATAGTGGAAAAGAACAAGCAGCAGGCCTAAAAAGCTATATTTGCATACTTCAGGCAAATAGTGTCGCAGTTAATTGCTCAGTAGTGTGGCAATCGATTTAAGATTAGATAACGAAACAACTAGTATATGAAAATTCCGCATGGCACAGGTGCCGAGAACATCATATCGCCAACAGATTCAACATAATTTACGTCATGTCTATATTTGCTTGATTACGCTCAAAGTGAATATGTAAGTACAACTATTTTTTATTAGACTTTCTGCAAACATTAATAATTTTCATTATTGAATAGTCCGTAACCGGTAACCGTGTACAGCTATGCAATTGAAACAATTCACGAGAACAGAATCTTAATTATTAACAGAACCTGGGACTATAATCGAATATTATTCGTCCCAGGTATAACTAATAATACACTATAATTTACCTGTTTTATTATTAAGTTGTATTATAACAATGTTTCATGATGTACGTCCCTTATTGCTTTAGCATGTGGAGTAATAAGAATATACTTACTTACTTACTTACTTACTTACTTACTTACTTACTTACTTACTTACTTACTTACTTACTTACTTAACTTACTGATGCACCTACGCGAGTAAAATGCGTTTAGGGTGTTAAATTTCACAAACTGTACATTTTCAGAAATTAGACATAACTTATTTAGGATAAAGGCTAGCAGGACATTACATTTCGACAAAATCGGTTAGAAACTGATTAAAATTATAATTATTATCGTGAGCTCTTATAGAACCACCGGTTTCCAGCGGAGCCCGGTTTCTCACAAAGCAAAGTCAAGGACCAACGAGACACAAAAAAAACTACAAATGGTTGATACCTTTTCACGTAGACATAGCAGCGCCATTAAGCGATTGAATGTTGTGAGTGTCCTTTTCCATGAACAGCTTTACTGTAAGTTTTTGGTTAGATCATTTTAGTTAACAATATTTGTTAGCAACAACTTTAAACTATTATCCATATTCTTCACCTTAATAATTAAATCATTGAGGAGGCGATTGAACAATGTTTCCAAACCATCAACAGATGACGCTAGAATGTACGACTGACGTCATTTAGTGCATGTAGGTGCACGAAATATTTATTCTGCGTGTCATCTGTAGTCGGTAATCGAAGTCTGTAATTAAATCTATCATCATGGAGAAGCAAAGAATTGATGCGAATAATGCTCCGTTTTGGAAGTATGATATTTATTTGCTGAGTGTTGTTGTAATTTTGGTCCGTGTCCTTTAGTGCTGCAGATTTCACTCGTATTTTATTTGTCGCTACGTGTAATTTTGTGTCGGGCTTTATTGGGGTGGAACAAGTAATCATGTTCATATAGCCCAAGTTTTATTAATTGTTTTATATCGCTACTAGATACACACGCTTTGCGATGTAAATATGCTTTTGAATACCTATTCTGGTATGTAAAACTTTCAGAATTTATCTAATTGTCATTTTGGTAGAGTCGGCAATTTCTGTAATACCTGTAGGTTCTTTATTCTACTTTATGTTATTAATTATGTATATTTTTATGTTTGCAGTGTTCAGGAGAGTCCGCTTTACCTGTTTAAGAAACTCGGTTTTCTTACGATGCTGATGATTGTCTTACCTCTGTTGACATACTTCTTTGCCAAATTTATCGTTTTCGAAGGTATACTATTTGGGAAACTATGTGATTTCAAATGGCAGCTATCAATCTATACTTTTATAGACTTAACTGTCTTTCATTGAAATAGGCATGTCAGTTTTGCGTTAACACTGACACCATCATTTTTAAAAATTAAATTCTGTATCAGCACAGCATCATTTTACAAATACAGTTATATGTTATGCCACAATAATAGAGTGTGTTTAACCAACAGTGCATAATAAACAGTTGCTAAGAGCCAACTAGAGCAAGTGCATCTCGAATTGTAGTTAGTAAACAAATTGGAGCAAGTGTGTATTGAGCCTTAGGCAGCACCCCATCTGGACCAAATGTATTGAAGGCTTTAACAGCGAAATACATTGGTTTCTCAATCGCAATTAGTGCGCTCTTGTCATCAAGTGTCGAGCCTTGAAACAAGCATGATTTACAATTTTTTAAGTAAATAATTTTTTATAGCGATCTACTTTTTTAAGGTATTGTTGAGGAGTAATTCTCAAATATGACTAATAAAATAATTAGTACTATTGTATTGTATTGTATTGTATCTATAAATTTATATAGCACTTCTAGGCTCTCGCATTGCACACAAATGCGAGGTGCTCCCAGTGCATGAACCCATTTAAGAGAGAGGGTTTTAAGACAACGAAAAGAGGCACTTGGGCCACGAGTTAATAAGCAGGAACACTTTGAAGTAGGAAGCTGGTTTCACAGATCTGGGCCAATGAAAGCAGGACGAGAAGATCATGCTGGCCAGTCAAAGGAGCGGAGTTTTTAAAATTGTTGTATTAGTTGCATATTGTAACATCTAGATTTTTATTGTACGTAGGTCTGTTTGCAATGACGACAAGCAACAGCTACTTCTATGCGGCCATTGTTGCTATCATAGCTGTTCACATCTTTCTCGCCATCTTTGTCTACGTAGCCGTCATGGAAGAAACGAAGCCTTACCCGCCGAAACGAGACTGATCGAACGTGCACACTTTACGTTGCATTCAACTGTTCGTTTGTGCGCGCAATGCTACCCGCTGTTGTGCAATGCAATATGCACGTTCGAAATGATTAAGTTTTTGCGGTGGTGTTCGTGGCGACGTTACGGAGATTTGATAAATTTGCAAGTTCTGTTGATGAATTGGTTTTGGCGTGGTAGATTTAATTTTTAATTGACAGTTGTCGGTGCTGTTTGTAAACATTTGAGAATCACGTTCAGTTTGAATCGTGATGCGTTTAGAACTGTTAAGTGTTAATGAAATTCAGTTGACGTTTTCAGCTCAGTTGTTTGTCTACCTGTCATGAAACGTTTTCCCATGTTGTTTTATGCTTTTGACTGTTTCAATTCAATTTCCAAAATAGAAGATATGACTGCGGCTCTGGACAGATCCTATGGAGTATGTGTGACTTATAATTGTAACAGAATAAAAACTTGTGATTCTGCAAATTTTCACAACTACTCGAAAGCTTTTTTTTAAAGCCTAGTTAGGTTTTTATCCATTGCTTTGAGTAGTTGTGTTGCAGAGGTGCTATATAAATGCTCTAATGGATGACTGAATGAATGGGTGAATTACGAATAAATGAATGGATGAATAAAATGAAAGAGAATGTTGCTTTGTAATCTTATGAGCCAAAGACTTCTGATGTATGGTGGGCTTCGTGGCCATGTTTATATATTGAGCTTTTCAAGCAGCATGGGAGGAAGCAAACTTTTCTAATCTAAATTAAATAAAACTTGGATCAAATTTGAAGTTTCACATGCAACTGAGTTAACTGTTGTACTAAACGTTGTATTGTTCCAAGTTGGCAATATGACTGAGTAGATATTTTGCATACAAATGTGTGTGTGTATCGACATTCCACTGATTCAAAGCAATAACCGGTGATCTATGAAACAGAGAAGTATGTTTCAACTTGTTCTTGACGAATAGAGTTGTGAAAGATTGCTAACTAAAATTTTGTAATTACTACGTTTTTTAATATTGACTTCTATCGCACCATTGCAGCAATTCAGTGGCTTACTGGTCATAATTGGTAGAGAAAATAGGAACATTTGTAAAGCGCTTCTCACAGCAGAACTATTCAGAAGGGATCTCAATGTAACAGGCCCATGAAGGAGAAAGGTCTTCAAGTAGTGAATTCCGTGTGAGAATCTGGGACTGGTGATTTTAAAAACTTGTGAATTTGTGATTCCCGGTCGATTTTTAATGAAACAGTCCGTTCGATGCTTTTGTTGTCAATGCATGTTTAAAGGCATTGTGAATGTTATCGAGGTGTGATTGTTGAGACAAGAGACCAATTGCCCTATGCAATAATTCAAAAAGGTTTTTCCCCCCATTGAATCCTTGTTTTCCTCAACTGCCTGTTCTTTCGATACAGTTATTGGGCTTTCCACAAAATTTATGTGGACATGGTTTTGTGAATGATGTTACAGATGTATTATTATTATAATTATGTTCACCAAAAGAGTTCAAGCATAAAAGAAAGGTTGCCATGATACATTCAGTGACAATGGGTAAACCCAACAAAGCCGAAGATTCCGCTTAGTATCGGGGTGTCACCTATTAAAAATGATCATTAATTTAGACAACATTTAGTTCTAGTCGAGCAGCGCAGCAAAGATCTTCATGGAGACAAATCGTCCTTTGTGCCGCCAAAGTTCGAACTCACGAATAGGGCACCGACAACGACGAGTTCTTTAGAATTCATCGTTCAATACTACTTATTCACTGATTAGAAGACAGGGTTATTATTCACAATGAAATAAATAAAAACAGGAAGAAAAGAAGAGCAGAAAACAAGTCACAATATGCAATGTTGATGTGAGGACACAGCATGCACACACACTCGCACACACTTCTCTGCAAAATTTGACAAACCTTGCCTCTGCAATACATTATTCATCAGTAATCTTACCGTAGCTGCTTCATAGCATGTATTTATAGTTATTGAAACCAAACACTTTAAAAGACCTATGCTTAAACCACATTATAAATAACTCGGACAAGAGTGCATAGAATACATCTGGCCAGTGGCAATTGAAGAGAAAATAATTGATACAATTACAGCCACAGTTAATGATGGTTAACTTAGCCCGATCACAGATTAAAATGTGACCTGCGAAAAGATTTTATACGTTTTACTTACTTACTTACGTACTAAAAAGTAAAGATTACGATTATAGATGACGCCACTGATCTATTTTTTTAATGTGGAATCTTTTCCAATGTGTAGTCCATGAATAATTTTAACTCTATGCAGTACCATCATCAACATTACTAATAAATTTAACGATGGCGGAAACAAAATACAGTAGTATGCCAGGAATTGTTAGTGACTTGTTTTTACATTTTTATTGAATTTTCCAGCAATAGTTTCGTGCTAGATCATGCCCTGTCATTTTTGTGTGTTGGCTCTAGTAGGGCCTATGGCGGTGATTACGTGTTTTTTGTAGCGCCAGACTTCATTTCATTCGTTGGAATTTTTTTAAGCGTGAAGCTTCTGCGGCGGAACCTTCCGCCAGATAATGCCTTCCGAAACTGCTTATACGGCGGAAGTTCGGGAATCGACCCGAACAAGAGTTTCTAATGGCTAAACTAACCCTAACACTAACCCTAACCGACCCTCACGATGCCTAACCTGCTGTTCGGGTCGATTCTACACGTCTCTCCGGTATACATTTGGCGCATGTGCACATCCTTCCGCCGTATAAGCAGTTCGGAAGGCATTATCTGGCGGAAGGTTCCGCCGCAGAAGATTTATCCTTTTTTTAATGAGTCTTAACTCTGATTCAGCTGACGTTGACCATCTTATGCTGGTTGTCGAATCACACGCAGTATAATTATTATGGGTGTGCAGTCCTACATTGAATATTACAGGCATGCAGTCAATTTATGGAGCCCAGTTATATTGGGAGTTAGTAAGACTGACTGCTTTTTA
Source organism: Lumbricus rubellus (assembly GCA_945859605.1). Taxonomy (NCBI): domain Eukaryota; kingdom Metazoa; phylum Annelida; class Clitellata; order Crassiclitellata; family Lumbricidae; genus Lumbricus; species Lumbricus rubellus. Next base: position 46,466,898 of record OX243816.1, read on the forward strand.
TAAGAATTTGTTGTGTAACGCCAAAACCTACTCTTGTATATGTGCAGCTGTGTCGGTTGTATTGGACTTCAAATAATGAACGGATTTGTGATTGTTATTTGATTTACAGGATGTCTATGAGACTTCTGACTTGCCAGAAGCTGACCAACAGACTCACGTAGGTTTTTACAAGCTTAATCTAATCTAGTATGAGGACTTCTCTTGCGATGTAATCATGATATGTAAATAACTGAAATGCTAGTCTTACAGATTTACTTTAATTTTGAGTGCAGGTTACCAACTTATTCGTGAGCGTTGGGTTGAGTCATATGGGTCGCCCAGTGGTGTAAACAGAGGGTGATTTGAGATGCTAAGGCAAAGCACATATGTTTAGGGATTTGAGGTGATGGTATCGTAATTTTAATCGTAATCTCCAAATATCTAAAGCGCCACTCAAAAGCGAAGCACGGGGCACCGGCTTATTCACGAGCGCTCCGTTGGGTCAAAAGGGTTGTCCATAAGAGTAGTCCGAGGTGGTCCAGGTCAAGTTACCATAGGATCAAAGGGGGGGAACGGTTACTAAGGCAAGTGTCGTCTGAGCCGGGAATTGGAGGGTGGAGGATCAGATGAGAGCGTACATGGACACAGAATCGCTTCCTACTGCCCTCCCAAAGGTCAATTCAGTCTTTCATTCATTAGATAGCGTTGTTGAAATGATGAGAAGTAGAAGGTAGTGGACGCCTTGCGTGGCTGCCATACAGTTAAGCACGACTTCTGTAATAACTTGCGATCATCCGTTCATGCTGTGAATTATAATCAATGTATTATTATTAATCATACTGTGTAGCATTGTTTGAAATTAAACAAAGGTTATTATTATTTTTTATGTTCTTTGAGGATGAGAAAACTTGAACAACAGGGAATTGGATATATATATATATATATATATATATATATATATATTAGAGTAGGAATTCATGAAGAGGTTGGACTTTAATTAGAAGTGGAGAGAGGTGATAAGTGGAGGACAACGAGGCATAGAGTGGTGTAGCACCATTTCAACTGCAACATGTATATGAGCAGGATATAACCTGACATTCCTACCATTACAAGTAGCTGTACATAGGCAAACTTTAGAATATCTCTTCGTGCTCACATACCCATGATGCCGTTTGATTTTAGGATGGGTCGGGTAGCGATGTTGTGGAGAATATCGACGTCACGCCTTCGAAAGCCTTTGAACGCTTTAAAGGAAAGAGTTTCAATCCGAATGGTACGTGAAACTTGATTGAGGTGGTGATTGTTGTTATGATTCTGATGCTCATTATGTACAATTGTGCAGGCCTTTGATGCTCTCTAGCTGCCTCTCTAGCTGCAGGTCAGAAGTTGTATGAATGCCTTCAAAGTTTTGTGCTCTGCATTATGCATTAGACTTAATAATACACATCGTCAACCACTGACTGGCATTTCTGTGTCACTTTGTGCATGTCATGTTAGAATTTTTAATTGTAATAATGATAATAATTAATAGTCTTTCTGCAGTTATACAGTTAGAATTATACTTGCTCTGTGGCTTTTAGCTTTTGTGTGACACACAGGTATAGCATAAATTCAAGAGGAGGCAACTCTGGGAGACATCCTGGTATAGTGGGGTTTGGGGGTGGATATTTATTTATTTACTGAGAATTTGATATAGCACTCCTTCAAGGTTACTACTCAGGAGCGCTCCCAGTCCAACCCCGGTAGTTAGGGATGCAGGGATGTAACCCACGGAAGAAGGTTTAAAATTTTGATATGTTTTTTATTAACGTTCAATCTTTATAATGGTAGACCAAAACCTTGGTCAATCAAAGTTCAAGTTTATAAAAACAGGAATCTGAGGAAACCTCTGGCTTAGTACTGGCTACACGTACATGTATGTGGTGATGGTTGACCATGTATAGCATCCTAGAAGAAACTTGCTAAGTACTGTCTGTGCTATAAAAATTGTCCCGATTACAGTTGCAATGAAGAATCCTGATTATTGAGTAACATGTATGTGATAAATATCTGTTAGTTTCTGCTGAAGATCCAGCAGATCAAAATATGGTGAAATTACGATCTATTGATAGAGGACAAAAGTGTAGTTGAACAGTTTTTATATTGTTATTAACTTTTAAACTGGTAATTTTTTTCAGATCCGACTGACCGTGGACAAAGGGCCGAATATGAAATCGTGAGACTTTGCTATCTTCTATTCATTTAAGATTATGTATTCATTATGTATTCATTATGTATTCATTATGTATTCATTATGTATTCATTATGTATTCATTATATATCAGGGTGGATAAAAATCGTGATTTTTTAAATAAAAATCAAAAAATCGGATTTTTTTGATTTAAATCGAATTTTTTTGATTTAAATCGGATTTTTTTTATTTATATCGGATTTCTTTCTAATAGTTCGTATTTTTTATGTAGTGCCTTTTTTGGGTATCAAGTCACATGCTTCATTAGGTAACAGTTATTACTTTTAATTCTACAGGTTGGATAAAAACCATGATTTTTTAACTAAAAATAAAAAATCCGATTTTTAAAATTTACATCCAATTTCTTTCTACTAGTTCTAAGTTTGGATTTACTGCCTCCATGTGGGTATCAAGCCACTAAGCATTATTGTAACTGATATTTGGTATTCGGTAACAATTATTACCTTCTTTAATTTTGCAGTTATACAATACAAATTAACACCTTTGAAGTGGTATATATACTTAATACTAATAGTGTGATCGATGAACAATCCGCTAAATCCAATGAAGAAGTCAATGTTCTGTTAAACTGCGAAATCAGATCGCTATGTAAGTGGTTAAGTTACTGAGTCAGTGAGTCAGTCACACCTTGCAAACTAGAACACTACAGTACTAATAATTATTATTAGGTCACTGCTAGTGCTAGTCACCAGTAACTGTTGTCATTCAGATGTAAAATATTTTAGTCACAATACAAGTGTTCATCTTCTCCAACTAATGGCACTGCTGCAGCTAAGTGAAAGGAAACAAACCTGCAAGTTATGTGGCACAAAAGCATTGATTGAAATTTATTTTCACTATCCGATTTAAATCGTGATTTTTATTACCGATTTAAATCGTGATTTAAATCAATGATTTAAATCAACCGATTTAAATCATCTCCACCCTGTTATATATTCATTATGTATTCATTATGTATTCATTATATATTCATTATGTATTCATTATGTATTCAATATGTATTCATTATATATTCATTATGTATTCATTAAATATTCATTATGTATTCATTATGAATGCATTCCAAGAATTTATATAGCGCCTCTTTAAGAAACTTTGGAGACACTCACAAACCAACAACTATAGATGCCAGATACCAATTATGACAAGTGCTGTCTTTTGGGGCAGTATATGCTGTAGTGTGGCCTGTGTGAGCCTTGTCTACCTACCGTTAGACACTTACTGAATGAGATTTTTTTTAAAAATTATGTTATCATGCTTAACACTTGTTTTTTTTATATTTTGAAAGGTCATAACAAAAAGCACAGTTTATTAGGCAGGCTGGCATTCAAAGGGCAATAAACACAAGTATAGTTATTATTTTATTATCTTCAGCAATCAATGTTAGTAACAGAAACTACGACTAGCTATCAAGGGAAGCACCTTGTCACCTTGTGCCGTCAGTTCGTTGAACTCTGGCGATCGTCATGGCCAGCCTTCTCCATGGGAAGCAGTTGTTGTTGTTATTATTATTATTATTATTATAATCATTACTATTTACATCCCGTTGTTGATGAATGTCATCTCTGATGGTCTTTGTTTTTGCTGCTGTAGCTGGGTGATGGTTCGGACGTGAAGGAAACGCCGGAGCAGAGATACAGTCGTCTTCAACACGAAATACGAGAACTATCGGACGCAATCAGCCGAGCAAAGGTCGGTCGACAGAACAGAATTTTCATTCTTTTCTCTTCATCAAGACTTTAATTTTTCTAAATAATAATTAATATTAATAATAATAAGACAATTTATATAGCCCCGTAGCTCAGCTTAGACCAGCGGTGCGCAACCTGCGGCCGTACGGCCGCATGCGGCCGTGAGAGGAACTATTGGCGGCCGTGAAAGCAAATCTAACTCAAACATACTGGCGGCCGTTTGTAGATAAATTCATAAATATTTTTATTCTATTGTTTTGAAAGTAAAATTATATGAAGCAATTAGCTGCATTTGTGTTCTTTATTAGCCTACAAGTATACTCTCACTTGAAGCGCACACGTACGCGCACGCACATAAACGGGTACCCGCACCCACCAATTGCCCGTCGTATGTGCATGCATCTTAGAGGTATCAGCTGCGTATGTTTCCTTCAGATGTAGCTCAAAGAGCCAGCCAGAGTACGGTACTATTATAGTAACTCACATCCAGCCCAGGACAGTCAATCATTGTATACAATATGGACCAGGATTCCTCCCTCCACTATAGTGAGTTGAAAGATCTTGATATTGTACGAGCAGGGCTGACCGTCAGCTCGCCGCTGATGGCGGGGGAAGTGACCAATGAAACTTACACCACAGATAATTTTCAAGTATATTAGGTTACAATGTACAAATGCAGGCGCAGAATGGAAAACAGGTGGCGTAGAAAGCTGCATGGCGCTCAGACCTTGATCATGCGTTTGTCTGACTGCATGAATAGGTCACCCACTAGAAGAGAAGGAACACTAGATTTTCTGTATTCTATCTGTAAAGTGGAAACTTAGTGTAAATCACAAATTGTCAGCTGTTGATTATGATGTCTCTGAAGAGAAAGAGAACATTTGAAGAGGAGAAAAGAAGCTTCAATGAGAAATGGGAAACCGATTTTTTCCTAGTGTAGACAGCTAATAAGCAGAGCTGCACTAAGAAATTTTGAGGTGGGTACACGCCGGCCGGAAAAAATCGACCTTTTGGGGCGAAATTTCTGACAACCTTTTTTTATTCATAACAATTTCTGACGACTTTTTTTAGTCATCACCTCCTTTACTTATTTTTTTGACCCGTGATACGTTCAAAAAGCACTTATTTCCGAGATTATATACTATTTTTCTCCTGAGCTCCTCCTCATTTCATTTCTCGCATATTTATTGAAGCCTTATACCACTCTGATCAGCACTGAAAATGTACAGCATATTTGCTTAGATGACAGCTTAAAATGCTGCCATTGCAATGTGGAAATTTAAAAAATCAAACCTTCCCCTCTCGGCGTTACGCGCCTCGGCGATATTGTCCGCCGGACGCTCTTTTGCCCCTCTCCAGAAACCTCGATTCCCCCCCCCCCAGATGAGGGGAACTAGATTAAACACTTGGCGGCCGTGGTAAGAATGTAAGCCTTTGATGCGGCCGACACTAACGAAAAGGTTGCGCACCCCTGGCTTAGACCGAAGGAAAGGGTACTCGAGTTCAAAAAGTTACTGGTAATTATATGATTGTTTAAACAGCTCTAAGTCTTGAGTCTTTATTTAAATCCCTCATATCGTATCATTAAATATTTCATTACTTTGTTTAAGCCTTTGCTCTGGAACGCATGATTTTGATTGCCAAAAGAGGACGACAAGAACTACTTACCCCAGGTTCTCTATAGTAGCCTGCTAAAAAAAATGACCCCAGAGCAGTGATCCATGGAACCTTAATTTTCTAATCTCCTTCACCAGGTAGCCGTGCTGCACCTTGTCCACCTGATTTACATTTAAAAACGAATATATATCTATTTTCTAGGTGCAAACAAAGCTCAATAAATAGTAATAAGAAGAATCTGGAACTTGATAAACATTAATTGTTTTATTGGACCCAGTCTGTTAATGCACTTACCATACACGTGTGGTAAATATATGTATGAATGTGTTTGTTTTGTTGGTAGAACTTTAAGATTTATGTTAATTAAGATAATTGTACACTGTGACCGGTTGCGGTCTATCAACGTGATTGTTGAATAAACGAAATTGTATATATAGGACAATCACATCTGCCACTGAAATGTCCTCATGGATTTATTTGTTGATGTTGGAATTTTTCCTGAGAGCAGGAGACGACAAAAGCGGAGAGCGTCGCTCAGGGTCTGACTCCGGTTGCGTTGGCAAAGCAGGTGGAGAACCTGAACCAACTTCTGATGGAACTCAACCTCGATAAACAGATCGGAATCGCAAGGGAAGTCAACCTGACCGACCCACACGGTGCACTACATAAGTAAGTCGCAACCGATTGTTTCTCTTGATGAGCTAGAACTCCATAACCATAACCTATGTGGAAACATGCATCCATAAATAATATGGTTGCTAAACAATATTGTTAAAAATTATAATGGCTAAATGATGTAATTACTAAACTATAATTGCTGAACAATTTGATTACTCAATAATAATAAAAGCACTAAATAATGTTGTTACTTACCTGTATGTTCTGTGCTTATTTTTTAAATTAGTCATAATCATCTTTACAAAGTACATTTACAATTGAGGAGCCCTGCATATTTTAAGCAGTTTCAAAAGTCGTAAATAGAATCGTGTCTTTGTGTCTGTCAAAGGCGACTCATGTCAGAGCTCGACGAGTTCAAGTCAAGAGAAGCGAAGTCGCAGGCAGCCAAGTCAAAGTCGGTGACTCCTTCTGCGACTCCTATTGATCCGGACCACGTAGCATACCAGCTGTTCTATCATCCAGAACAGACAAAGTTCGACAACAGTGCCCGAGTATGACATTCATTTCGTTATTGTTTCTGCAGTTCTGTTAGTTAGCCGTGATGATATCGGTCATGGTATGAAGTGTTAGCAACTTAATTTTCTCTGCCTTGGCATATGAGAACGGGTGGCCAGTCCTCTCCTTCGCCGCCTCATCTTCCCACCGACAGTGTACGGTTGATGTATTCATTTCATAGATAAATTCCCAAGGTGGCGCAAGTGGGGTAGACATCTTGAGACATCTTCTGTCTTTGGAATTTGAACCCCAGTCTCTAAACTCGCAGTCCATGTATGACCTGCTGCCACCAGTCAAAGCTGCATTAGAACTACCACCTGTGCCCCCATCCACCAGAACAGCAGTAAAGAGATTGGAATTCACCTTAGCACACAGCTAATGATGCCAATAAGTATTTATTATTTTAATTTTATTTTATATAGCGTGGCAGTTGTGGTCACTCGGATTCAAAATTCTGTCTGATGATTATAATTCTGAGCATGTTTTATTGAAGGTTGCTGATCTTGAGCAGAGGTTGGATCGACTGGAAACGTTGCTTGGCAATGCGCCCGACAAAATTGTAAGAATCCGTTATATTAAATTGTGATTTCTCGTTTGTCATTTTAATCTGACATTTATATAGCGCCACTTCAAGAAAAACTCATCCAGAACCAAAGCTCAGACTTCTTTCGCTTGTGAAACTGTGGAAGGGACACGCTGAGTGGTTTGAGTCGCAACTGTTGAGAAATGTGATTCCATCTAGTTGACCCCAGCATAGGCAAAGCTTCTGGACTGATCTGTAGTTCTAAGTGTGCATATAAAGGACCATGGACAGCAGACCAAATGGTGCACCGACCCAAGACCGAGGAACTGAAGTTGTTGTTCCACCTGAGCTGGAAACCTGAGTGCGTGATGGAACTCAGTGTGAAGAAACCTTTTGGAAGTAAAGATCATATTACGATGTACTGCATGCATGCCTGTTATCTAAAGAACTGATCATTCTTCATTACATGTTTTTAATTTGACATCACTTAGTGAGCGCAACTTGTTTGTTTCTATAGTATTGGAGCTATATAAATTCACAATCCAATTACTGAACATTCCTGCCTAATTAATTAATTGATTGATTAATTAATTGATTAATTGATTAATTAATTAATGGATTATTTAATTGATTAATTAATTGATTAATTGTCTTTGTTGTTTCTTTTCTCTAGACTCCACTGACGTCGGATTTGAACAGCAGAAGTCTCTTGGTCAGTAACTGATCAGAATGTTTTGCATGGAAGCATTTAAGCAGATCTTAATTTGACATCACTTAATGAGCCATGATATAGTTATATCGTTTCCCTTTCTGATGAATTTTAATGTGTGCAGCACGCTGTTTGTTGACCATGGCCAACCACACATACATTGCCGACAAGTAACTTCAATAAATCATAATTTATATAGCACCCCTTCGAGGTACCTACTCAGAGGCGCTCCCGGGGGTTGAACCCCTCAACTTGGTAGAAGAGTGATCGCTAGAGACAGCCATAGGTATTGACTGTCATTTTCATTGCCTGTCTGTCCTATCTCACACCGAATGATCTCTCCAACATGGTGCATGCTTCATGGATGCACAATAAAGCTACATCAGGCATATGAATTTTGATATTTTGAATTTTGTATACAGGGTGGCTCAAAAAAAATACCCCACCGAATAAAATGCAATATCTTCGCAACTCATTGACATTTTTCTACGAAAATTTCCCAATTTGTAGGGGAATGAATTTCCAACAATCCCTGAAAGTTTTAATGTAAAATTTTCATGTTTGCAAAAGTTACAGCTGTTTAAACTTTCAATTCCGTTTTTTCGAATTTCCGCGGAAAAATGAACGTCATTTGTTGATTTCCATGTCAAATAATATCACCTTTCACTGCCGCCTCAGGAATCCGTTTTACAGTTTATCGTAAAGTATGATGGGAGTGTCCAATTCCTGCTTTAATACGAGCTCGAATTCTTTTTGTGAAACTCGGTATGGGCTTGTTGATCGACTCCTCCGGCAACTGATCCAACATTAGCAGCAAGACTTCCTTCAGCCAGCCAATGTTCTCTAAGTGGGGATGAAATGTCTAGCAGAGCTGTGCACATATGTGATAATCAAGAGGGTTAAGGTATATTGAGTTTGTTGGTCATTCATAACGTAGCGTCATCATAACTAACCTTGCCGTGTGAGCAAGCAGGAAGACAGTGGTCGTTTGGTCTGACGGAAAAAAGCGCGATGTTCACGAAATTCGCTTGGTACTCGCAAAGGTAAAGTTTGCTAAGCACATCATGGTTTCAGCGTCAAATCTGCTGGCGTATGTTACGGCTGCAAGGAAAGACTGCACTTCATCCCATCCAGTAGGCTAAACGTCAAACTTACCGTTGAACTCTGTTACCCAGACTCATTGAAGACTGCAGTTATGTTCTAACATTTGGTTTTATTTTCCAGCAGGACGGTGCGCCTGCTTGCTAGCACGGCAGGGTTGACTATGATGATGCCATCTTATTGCCATCAACTGCGGTAAATTTATTGTCACAGGTGAATGACCATCAAACTCGCCAGACCTTAACCCTTTTGTTTATTACGACTGGGAACCTAAGTTGGAGAACATTGGCTAACTGAAGGAAGTCTTGCTGCTAATGTGGGATCAGTTGCCGTAGGACTCGATCAGCAAGGCCATACTGAGCTTCACAAAAATAATTTGATCTCGAGTTAAAGCAGAGAATGGACACTCCCATCATACTTTACGATAAACTGTAAAACGGATTCCTGAGGTGACAGTGAAAGGTGATATTATTTTACATGGAAATCAACAAATGACGTTCATTTTCCCCGCGGAAATTCGAAAAAACGGAATTGAAAGTTTAAACAACTGTAACTTTTGCAAACATGAAAATTTTAAAATTAAACTTTCAGGGATTGTTGGAAATTCATTCCCCTACAAATTGGAAAATTTTCGTAGAAAAATGTCAATGGGTTGCGAAGATATTGCAATTTATCCGGTGGGGTATTTTTTTTTGAGCCACCCTGTATATATAAAATTTATAAATTTAGGGATACAATACAATTTTATCAACCGGAGTGTTCATGCAACATCTTCTCATTCTCTCTCGTCCATAGCCACTGGACACGGATCTTTCCTCGCTTTCTTTTCAGCGCAACCCTCGTGAATACACCAGTGCCCTTAACTCAACTTTCAGACAACACTTAACCCTTTAAATACCTGTTCATTTTTTCCATTAACCCCCGTGTTTTCAGCGGATATTCTCGGGGCAAACTGGTAAAGGGCTAAGAGATTTGTAGCTTACAACTACAAGAAGCATAATTTTAAAGATGACGCCATCGTAACGCATGCATGTTTTTCTGTTTGCTGTAGGGAGTCGTGTCGATGTTATCTGCGAAGGCAAAGCTGATGGATCCGTCGTTACTCGATCAGATCGATAATCGTCTCGCCAGCGTCTCACAGAAACTGACGCAGCTCAGCGAGAAGAAGGAAGTTCTTGAACAGCAGGAGAAGCTGAACAAGGTAAATGCAATCTCTTTTTGCTTGCACCTTTACTAAGAGATACTGAGAGATCTATGCCTTTTTCGTGGTAGGACCTTGACCTGGAACGACCTTCCACTTATGCGCCGCATCAGTATGAGAATTTTAGAAAAATAACTGAGGGGTTGCACTATGATCCATGTGGATTTCAGGTGTGAAAAGAGGACTTATTAACAATATTTAATTATTAACAATTAATTGATTTCTATTTGACAATTAATTTTGTTTATTTTCTTATCTGGGTAATTTTTTTTATTGTGTTGGCTCCATTGTTGTCAATTCCGTTGCTGTGTGCATGGCTTTGAATCTCGGTTCCTCATCTTTTTGTCTTCCATTCAAAATGTTTTCTTGATTAGGTCGTCGAATTGTACGAGATCATCGACAAGTGGAACGGTTACTCACTTCCGCTCGTCGTCGACCGACTGAGCGCTCTGCGAGAACTCCACAACCGAGGTCAGCGCTCGATTTCTGCTCATCGAACAACAATGAGTTGCATTCAATTGTTTTTATTTATTGTGAGCGTTTTTATTTTGCCCCTTCATGAGTATCTACTCAGAACTCAGAGTATTTTCATTGTACCCCTTGAAGACTACTCATAAACGTTCCTGAATGAGCCCCCGGCTGAATAGGACAGAAAAATAAATAGGACAGCCTTAAGACTAGCATATAGCGTCCCTTCAATGTATGTACTGTGTGTAATGTGTGTGCATAATGGTTATGGTGATTGCATATGTATATAGTAAACATAACGCGAGGCTTCTAAGAGGTGTTCCTATCTAACACAATGAAGCTATGATCTACAGAATGGTGTTTGAATGCTTGAGGAACAGAGGTGAAGAGAGACAAAGGAGTTTGTGCAGATGACAGATTCACTTGGGTCGATACACGAGTGCATCTGTCTAGTACAGGTTGCGTGACTTCATTCCGATCTAATCTTTACTTCCGTGTCTTCATTTTTAGCTTTAGAATTCCGTCCGTTGCTGAAGCAGCTTGAAACAGCGCAAGGTCAGATCAGTGGACAACTGAAGACGGAATCAGAGCTTTTGCAACAGGTCTCACCACGATTTTCAACTTTTTCATACAACTGCACTGAATGATAGTTAAATAATACTGATAAAATTACGCAAACTCTTATTTTGATTTTAGAGTGTGTGTGCTTACTTAACGGAAAACTTTATTGCGAGTTTTGATCGCTAACTTTTTCGTTTTACTGAAGTGTAATAGGTTTCGGATTAGTTTTGATAAGTAACTGTTGTTCTTCTGCTGATTTTGAATGAGGCCTACAAAATTATCGTGACATCAGATGAGCAAGTCTCTTTCCTGTACTTTTGAATGATAAGAATTTTTCAGTGGGTTCTGATGAGTGATTTTGGTTTTCCCAGGTGCAGTCCACCGCTGAAAAGAATCTCACTGCCATTCAAGCCAACTACGAGTCACTTGCGTCGCGAATGAAAGCACTGTCAGAAGCGTCTACAACCAAGTCATAGAAGAGACGCCCTGGCTAACATTCGACAGATGGCTGCTTATCCTATGCGCCCATCTGTTTCAATTGTCTTGGAATATTAAGCAGCTCTCTGTCATTGTTTAGGATTTGTTGTTGTTATGGCAACCGTTTGATTTATAAATAGCGCTGTGCAAAAAATGTGTAAATTTATTCAGCAGCTTCTGCAGACGTGACTATCGTCTATCAATGTGTTGTTGGTGATTGTCGATTTTGTTTCGCTTAGACGTCGCTGGTAGCTAGCGGTTTTTTTTTCTTTGTGGCTGGGTCAGTGATTTTAATTAAGTAATGATTCGTGACGTTTCGTGCGGGTGAGTTGGAAGCAGTGAGGCTGAATCTAGAAATAGGATTGCTTAAGAACGGAAAATTTGCTTTGTGTTGTAAACTTCGTCTCTAATTATATGTCCTTGAAAAGAGTCTTAGGGGTCATTGCATAATTACGTAACGCTCGAGGGTGGGTGGGTGGGGTCATTGAAAGCGTTACGAAACGTTACGGGGGTGGGTGGGTGGGGGGAGCTGAGCGTTACGTAACGCCATGAAAAAATTATTAATGAATATTAGCCTATATTACATCGAATGTCACTTTAGACATGATGTGATCGAAGTTTAAACTTCGTGACATTGATTTAAAACTAATTCGAAGTAGGTCTATTTATCTCTATACGATACGGCAGTAGACACCATTTACATGCCAGGTGACCCAGGTCAATTCTGTTATCCCGTGGTTTTACCAACGGAACAACGTGGCAGGCCAATTCTCCTTGAATTCTTGACATCAAAGAACCACTTTGAAGCAAGTTTTATTTACCTATTATTAACTATAGCCTCGAAGTGCCTAAACTACGCAAATAATTAGTTCATCTTAATTTTCATTCATTGTTAATGAGCTATTTAGTCCATGAAATTTTTCAGTGGTGTAAAATTTTATTTTTGCGATAAAATTTAAGAAAATTGCAGTTCACGCATGACTCATTTCTATAAATAAACATTGTGTAGGGCCTGTAGGCTATATTTCAAGCCAAGTCTACTGTCAAATTAGCCTATAATTCACATAGGCCTACTATGCTAGGCTATATTAAATTCACTATGAAAATATGAATGTAATTACGCACTCACACGAAAGCCAATAATAGACCTATGTATAGCCTACAATCGAGACAATCGTTACGTAACGCTGGGGAGGGTGGGTGGGTGGGTCAAGGACAACGTTACGAAGCGTTACAGGGTGGGTGGGTGGGTCGAAAACGGTCATTTTCGGCGTTACGTAATTATGCAATAACCCCTTATGAATTTATGAATTACTTAGAACAGTGCTATCGAACCTTTTTGACACCGTGGGCTAACATAATTTTGTTTAAGCCGAGGGCTGCACCGGTAAACTCAAAAGCAACGATTAAACATATTTATTGAAAATAATTGACTGTTTTAAAATTCACTATGGAATAATCATTCATAATGATTGCAGCGTGAAAACTGGATTTTGTGTTCACATTGTCAAATAAATGAACTTGTGATTATGTAAGTAGATCATTCTGTGGCTTCGTTTTTCTTAATTCGGCAAAAATTTTAGAAATTTTACATGCTTAGGTAGGCTGCTTAAAATCAGCCGGTGGGCCTTCATGTGCCTATAGGCTGCAGGTTGGAAAGCACTTGGAACCTTATTACAGTAAGATAATTCTTTGAACACCTCATATGCATATGCGTCACCTTGGCCCGAGCTAGATTATTTGCCACCATTGGGTCTGCCCCTCTGGAATCCATCCGTGCCCTTTACGTGTTTCCATTCTTTCTATAGGCCTATCTACCTATACAACTCTGTCTTCTCAAAATGTATTTCTTCTCCCATGGCACTCACACTGGAAACGCTACTGAATAGTCATTGCTGTGAGCGGCGCTAGATGAGTTTAAAACTGTAGGCCTGGTAATTCAAATTTCTCATGATGTAAGAACGAAATCGCGTCAAGGCCTAGCTGACGAGCCACTCTCAGATTAAATTTTAATACTGCGCATAACACTGCACACTCCTTGCAAGTCAGTTATACAGTCATAATGCTGTATGCAATTGAAGACTTTGGTAGTGCTAGGCCATCTTCATTTATTGGAAATATGGATTCATACTCGTGAAAATAAAAATATGTGATGCCCTTGATGATTGTGTAGCAATCCTATTGCGGCGCTATAAAAGTTTTATTAATATTAAATAGGTGGCGCGTCTAGAGCATAGATAAAATAAACTGTCTCAGAATAACAATATTATTTTTGAAGCATGGCGTAGTATTTTGGTCAACATGTCGTCTTTAAGGTCACGGGTATGAATTGAAAATGGTTTAATTTTTAGCGTTGCTAAAATTATGTTCACGGTGTGTTTTAAGACGGATAATATGGATTTACCGATCAGTAGTATTGGTTGTTTGAAAGCCACTCGTTTAAATGAAGTCCATTAAGTTTATGCGCACGCTTCAATTTTTATATAAACCGCATTTTTTTAAACAAAGTTCTTCAGAATTTAAAGAACCCTCCTGGGGTAGATCTCTTGAATGGTGCTATATAGACCCAAAGAATGAATGAATGAATGAAAATTAAATACTTAATGAAGCTGCATAGCTTTATGTGGAGTTTTTTGTTTGTTCGGTGCATCATTTGACGCTGTTGACAATGTCTCTTTCTCTTCAGTGCATATATTTACTTTACAGGTGTTGTCTTGTTTTAAGTCTCTGCACCGCGCAAGGCTGCAGGTCTTTCAAGGAGATGCTGTTGCCCTTGCAGGTAAGAAACCTTGGAATATTCTTGACAGAGGGCAGTGTGTCTGAATGTTCCAACTAAGCTGTTCAGATGCTGTAACTCTTTATCATACATGTTAAGTGGATTTAGGACTTTCACAACCTAGCATGCTTGACTGTTATTATTGTTAGAAGATGAAGATTGGTCTCTTAAGCTAATCCGAGGGGCATCCTCTGCTATTAAATATTATCGACTTCAATTTCTTAGCCTCAGCATATGCGGTTGGTTGTCCAGTTTTCCTTCTTTGACGTCTCATCTTCCCACTGACAGTGTAAATCTGTTGTATTTTGTACTCATCATAGTTGAGTCGGCTAGGGGGTGCTGGTTGAGCAGCAATCTCAACCTAAATTTCTGCTTTGGTTGTAACTATTTTTGACCAGTGACTAAATAAAACAATTCAAATATATTATATTGTTGCAACTACATCATGTACAGTAATCTTAGCTGTTACCATTTATTTTATTTTAAATATTTTGACTTGTCTGTTTTTATCGTACCTTTCTGTCGAGCAATCTCTGGGATAATACTGTTTTCTTTTTGTCACTTGCAAATGCTATCAGTTTGCTTCATGTTTTCTTTTTCCAGCCGGAAGAACTAAGATTAACGAAGAATTCAGGAAAAATCAGACAATTAGCGATCCAAAAGCCATCGGAGAGGTATTGCTTTAAAACTATGCATGCTGATGGAAATACAGCTAATGTACATTGTTACCAAACATTTCTGATATCACCTTCAATAATAGAGATGTATTAATTTGGTTTGAGTCCATGCTTAGTTAATTTGGAAACTTTCTGTGTTCTTCAGGGAATGTTATTACTGTTAAGATGTATAATAATGGAGGAAGACCAAGGTTACTAAGTGAACGGTATGCTTGTTTTAATTGATTCGTGAGATTAATGTTTCACCTCTTGATTAAAAAAAGGTTTCAATGTAATCTGGGTGATACTGGCTGCAGGAATTCTGTACATTGTTCGGACTTCACATGAATGTTTTTGGCTTGTTAACATTTGCTATAAAGTTTTGAAATTTTTACTACTTGTTATGAAGCTTTTAGGTGCCCTTATAATGGCATGGTTGTGTTATGGCTCCATATAGATTGTCATTATTATTATTTTGGTTGTATGTATCTCTGGTTGCTATTATAGCTGGTGCTGCAAGGCGAAGACGTGACAAAGTATTTGAAGAGCTCAGTTGTTCAGGTGCGAAAAAACGAAGAGAAAGAATCTTATGGTGAGCATTCATTTTACGTGATATGTAATCGTCGATTCACCACGTCACAAATATTCGTAACGGTGCAACATAATAAGTATTCATAATAATGCAACTTGATAATAAATAATATATTATTGTAATAATTTAAGATAACTTGACAGCAATTCTGCAAATGAGCTTGTAGAATTAGCTACCAGTTGATCTCAGCATTGGTGTGACGTTGCATCAAGAGTTCGGTTCTTTGAATGTCTAACGCCGAGGTTCCATTCTGTTTAGGATCAACTTCTTCCCCATCTCTTGCGGACCTCTGCAAGGCAACGCCATGCTCTCTCAGTTGCTGGCCCTGTCACCTGAAATGGGATCCTACAGGTTGCACTTTGCATAGTACCCATGGTTCACTCCACCATATTCTTCTATAGCCCCGAGACTGTCTTTGTTTGCCCAGGTTGGGTCACTAAAAGTCTCTCAGCTCATCCATTAACGTGGCTTTTGTGGGCGCTGAGAAATTCTCGAAGATTTGCATTACATTACCTTACCAGCACTTCTGAGTAAATAGTCTTGAAGGGGTGCTCTATAAATGCTCCTGATAAATAAATAAACAAACGAGTTTGTTGCTTTCAAACTATGGTATTTGCAGATTCTTGTGTCATATATTTTCAAGTTGCTTTACCAGTTTAATTGTGTGAAAATTTTTTATTTTGAGTTTAGGTGTGAAGTTTTTTAAAGTGTTTTTTCCGATTTCAGAGTTGAGACTCACCAAAGACACGGCTTTGCTGAGCAACGCATCATACACGGGTGGTGATGACGACATAAACAGTTACAAAAATATCACCAAGCCATGCAATAATACCTGAACAGTTGCCATCTTTCGAAAGACTTTGTTGTTGCTACTTTTACTTACTTACTTACCATCAAAATTTGTGCATCGTCGGTAAATGATGAAGAATTTGGAGCAAAAGATGCAGAATTTTGTCATCTTGCACTTTTAATGAATTTTTATTTTTAAACTCTGTTTTTTTTGTCAGCAGTAACTAAAGGGAAAATTGTCTGACTATGGCTGCTTGATTTTTTAATTCTGTCCCTGTGTTTGTCTGCTTTGCTCAGTCCTTTATGTGGTCTTGTTCTTAAGATTTTTCCAATTTCATAATTACCATAGGCTGCCTCTATGTCTGGTGTTAGTGCACCATCAAGTGATACTTCGTGCATCACACATGGGCACGATATAAATTACAGATTTTATTAATATTGATTTTCTTAAAATATGTTTTCCAGACAATGGGTGATCATTTGGAGGCTGTATTAAAATTATATCAATTATTTATTTCACTACACAATGTGTTTGCTGATGACATTTACAGCACTGGAGAAGCACAGCTTATGATGCTGTAATATTTACTATTTACGTTGCATTATTATTTTTAATATTTATTATTACTATGTTGAGTCATGTCTTGCGTAATGTAAATGCTTGGTTAGATTCTTGCTTCAAATAAAATGGAGAAAAGTGGTTTGGAAGAAATATTATAGTATGTAGGACCCTGTTAGAATCACTGAAAATTCAGCCTTAAAGCCCATCTTCCTTAGGTTCCTCTTGGAAACCTTGAGAGTGTCTACTGATATGGCACTGTCATCCAAAACATTCGACAAAAATAATTCAACCAGTACTGTGATTTGTGTGAAGATTAGTCTTCCTATTAGGAACTACAGTGTTTCTGCTGTTTCCTCCTTCGGCTTTTACTGGCAACTGATTTGCAGCAAATGGCTTGTCCATATCAATTGAAAAACTAAAATAGATTGGCCTGCAGTCAATCGAAATTCGTGGAAAACGACAAATCGTTACTTAATTATAATTTTATTGCACAAAAAATAATTGAACTTATTTAATGTTAGTTATGGGAGGCTTAGAATAATGTGAAAACAGATCTATAAAAATGAGAAATCTGCCAACTTACTTACTTGCTAAATACCCTACTCGGGAATGGCGGATTTGAAGCCCTTTTTGCTGTGACTGCCATATGCTGAAACCTCCTTGATATGTACTCTTTGTGTTATTGAAGCCAGTTGCGAGTCAAGCTGCTCAAGCACGTAATGGACTCCATTGACGAGTCTTAATATACGCATACTTTTAAAATCGCTTTTTAAGTTATGGGAAGAGTTTGTGCGGCGGTGAACTGCACTTCTAGACAGAAAAAAGACAGCGGGATTTCATTTCACGAGTAAATAATAGCCAAATATGAAACCTTTATAACGTTTTTCATCCCTTGCCAGCATTGCGAAGGGACACCTAAATCGCAGGTGTATTCGCGAAATATCTTGAGCGCCCAAGTTCATTCATTCCGAAAACCTGTGGGAAGAGTTTGTTTCTGGAACTAAACCCGCACTCGATCGAAACAAAAAAGTATATCCCTGAAATAAATGTTAATGTTGGTCACACTAAATTGTCCCAACTCCACTTCCAAACCATCAGCTGATAGAAAATCAATATCAGAATAATGGTCAGTTTCTAGTCTTATTTTGGCATTCAGGGGAAGGTAGCCAGTCCTCTCCCTCACCAGCTCATCTTCCAACCAACACCGTACGGTCAGTGTATTCATTATAGCCAAGTTACCCAAGGGTAGACAGGAAGAGGAGAAAGCTCAAACATAATTTCTACCTATTGGGGGAGTTTTGAACCACCCACCTCTCAATTGACAGTCCGGCATGCTAGCCAAGTCTACACTATCAAGCACCCATTATTCTCTAAGAGCTAAGGGCTAACAAAGATGTTTAATTAACTCTGTCCTCATTGACGTAGATTTCCTCACAAGAGACCTGAAATTTTAAAGAAGTGGTTGGAGAATGTGCGACGCGAGAGATGGTTTCCACGCGAGAAATCGTCGTTCCTCTGTTCGAACCATTTTCTGTCGGATTGCTTCGAGGGCGGACGACAAACCCTTCGACGACTTCGAGACGATGCGGTTCCTTCCGTCTTTGATTACACCGTGAAGTCACGCAAGGTTACTGCTAATGAATTATGGTTGATGGTTACAATAATTGAATTGAATTGTTTTTCATGCCCTTTGACTGCATGCAATTTTATGTCTACAGTTTACAGAGTGTAGAAGCTGGGGCAGCCATGTGTATGAAGTGTCATCGACTTCATTTTCTTAACCTTGGTATACGATGGCGGGTGGCCAGCATCATTACTTAGTGTCAGTTTTCAACAGGGTGGCAAGTGCTCCCTCTTGCCCCTATCCTGGCACCTATGTTTTCAAGTCATCGTAGCTTGTTGCTGATTAATTACTTGTACAAAGCATTTATGTAGTCCTTTCCACCATAGACATGCCTTGTCATTTTTGGGTATGCTATGAAACCCAGAAGCATTTTCGTATCATACATCTAAAGTTTCATTTGCAAGCAGTACATTAAGAATAAATATTAGTGCTCACTTAATCAACACTATTACAAGACTTTTGTTTCAGTAGTTGTTCAAATATCTTGACTGTTCAAATATCTTGACTGGTCTTCTTTTGTTTGAAATAAGCTGTATTAATTATTTGAATTGTAGAGGAAACTGTCATCAACAGCACGTGTAAAGAGATTGGCCACATCTTTGTCAGTCGTGATGACAAGTTCTGTGGAAAGAAATCGTTTGCAGAAGTCGGCAGTTAGACCACAGCAACAGTAAGTTAGCTTTAAGTAAGCCAAAGTAAATTGCAAAGAAAGTAAGATAAAATAAAGGTAGCTTTTTGTAAGTTAGTTTACGGTAAGTAGTACTAAGTACTTAAAGCCACAATAAAAGTATGTTAGATTTTGCAAGCCAAATGTTGCACTAGGCACACAACAGTTACAATTGAAGAAATACGCAGCAAATTTGACTATTTCAGTTATTTTTATTTGAGCAATTACTTGCTTTGCACTATAAGATGATATCTGGCATACCATTTAAGCAGAATGTTCGCTGTGTGGGTTTCTGAACTTGTTGTCTAGACCAGTGGTTCTCAACCTTTTCAGACTCACGAACCCCTTTTTAATTTTGGGTCCCGGTCACGGACCCCCAATATAATTTTGCGCCTTTGGCGCATTATCGCGACTGTGCGACTCTATTGTCCTATATACTATTATATGGCCTAATAGTAGGCCTCCATAATTATGTGTGCTGTAATATAGCCTATATGCCTCTCCTGTAGTACGGTACGGTACAAATTTGTATTTTGCTTTAATGTAAGCTTCAGGCACGTATATTCGAGCACAGTTTATCTGCTCGAAACACTCAATTTGAGCCCATTTTAAAATTCAAGCCGTGATCGATAATTTTTATTTGTTACCAGGGTAGAATATCCATATTCACAAAGGTATGATGTTGCAAACAGTGAAATAATGCTGAAAGCTTTCTCATGCAGTTTTGGATATTCATGTGAAGCTTGTATCAAATGCATCAAGTTAAACTCTTGCATGGATATATGTCCGGAAATTAAATTAACAAATTTTGGTTGATTAATCTGAGCATTTCCTTATTTTATGTGAATTCATGCAAATGTGTCAAAGTTAGGCCTACCACTATTCGTTTTGCACCAGAGATAATCTTTTTGTGAAAGCAGACACTTTATCACTATTTGTCTGCATCACTTGCATAAAGGAATTCAGTTCATTTAGCTGTTTCTACGTTTCTAACTAAGAAATATATAATTTTCAGGACTTGCTCGCGGACCCCCAGGCACATCGCCGCGGACCCCCAGGGGTCCGCGGACCCCCGGTTGAGAACCGCTGGTCTAGACCAAGCTTTTGGGATGATTCACCCTAAACCATTTATTCAGTGTGTGCAACCTCAGAACTTCGGTCGTGAACCTTATACAGCAGCGGTTCTCAACCTGTGGGTCGCGACCCCCTCGGGGGTCGCCTGACAATTTGCCAGGGGTCGCCTGGCCTCTTCAGAAATTTGCAAAAGATATCAGCCAAATAGCAATTTCAACAAACTAAAATAAATTTTTATTCATAATTTTGCTATGATTCATCAGTTAGATTGCGGCAGCTAATTTAATTTTTCCATTTTAGTTTTCAAATGTAAATTCCGCTATTCTTCTAAAGAAACACAAGGAGGAATATTTTTTGAAGTCTAGACAACCTCTCTGAGCACTGAAATTATGAGTATTTTTAGATGATGGCTTAGAATGTTACGGTGCACAAATCCAAAATATTGTTAACAACTGGGGGCCGACATTCTGAAGTCTTAAACCATGACTATCAGCATTGACAAAATTCAGATGACAGTTTAAAATAGGCTACTGATTGGAAATTTATAAAAAATTCAGAATGGAAGGAGGACATTTATTGAAGTCAATGTCATAAACCATGCCTTAAGCACTGAAATTATGAAGTTTTTTTTATTGAGATTCTAAACAGTGGGAGGAGACACTTTGAAGTCGTAAAGACGTAAAGCACGACTATCAGCACTGAAATGATGAAGAGTTTCGTTAAAACGACAGCCTAAAATGCTACCATTGCGGGGTGGAAAATTGTTGACAATGGGGAATGGCACATAGGCCTACGTCCATTCTCCAAACTCTCCCTGCTCGGCACATTCATAAGAGCACAAATGAAGTTTTTGAAATTGCTAGCATCGCAAAACGAATCAGTAAGGTTAAACGAGTGTTAAGAAAAGAAGAACTATTGACCAATTCTCAGAGTAGCCTATTGCTTAATAGTTGCAGCATGAATAGAGAAATTAAAATTAGGTCTTTGTCATGACATTTTATCGGTAGAATCAATGAAACCCAACAAATAAATTGCAGAGCACTATTCAGACAGGCTAATAACCATCCTAGCCATGTAGGAAAGCATGACCATACTGTAGTATTAAAGAACAAAGCTGATGATGCCAAGAAGGCACACTTTACTTGAGACAGCGGATTTGAAGAATTCCAGTTCTAAGCAATTGAGACGCTGCAGCTGTTGAAGCTGCATCACAAACCGAATAGGCTTCGACTACTTCAAACTAAAGGAAACCTCATACAACTGCCAAAACCAGTTTTCGTATTACGAGGGTGAAAATGCATAACAATGGACAATAGTAACAAAAATGAGGTGAAACGGAGGTTGTTACACAATCAATTTTGTCGTTGGGGGTCGTCACAACTTTTGAAATGTTAAAAAGGGGTCGCCGGACTAAAAAGGTTGAGAACCGCTGTTATACAGTAATTGAGCTTCAATATCTAATGACCAAGACCAATCAAGACTTCCTCTTTGTCGGGACCTGAGTCAGAAGCACATCTGAATATTAGTTATCTTGAATTCCATAGATGGATAGATAGACAGATAGATCAAGTTGCATGCTAGAATCACTTGAAATTGGTCTTTTTGAAGGTGCTGCAGTAGGGATCACTTTTGATTTGTTTCCATGAATAGGCGCTATATAAATGCTTGAATGAATTAAATCCTCCATTTTTGCTGAAGCTAGCAGTACCTTCCTTTCTTGCTTATTTCTTGAGATTTGCACCATTCGATTGTAAGTGGTGTTGGTCTGTCTTGTAGATATAAACAAAACGCAGGTCAACCGTCAATTGGTAATGCGACTGATAGAAACCATCGGCGATCCCTGCGAAACATCGAAAACCGTTTGACCCCGTCACGAAAGAGTCGATTGCTACACAGAAAGAAGTACGCAAACAGACATTTTGAGCGTGAGCGAGAGGAAGAGGAGCAAGGGCAAGAGTTAAACGTCGATAAAAAAATCCGATTTTCGGTCGAAGAGAACTCCAAAAAGTACAACGTGCTCAGAGCCACAAAGAGTGAGATTCCACAAGTGAGCAGTGAGCGACATCAGGCTCTGGATGGCAGTTCCTCCGCAGACAATGGCTACCAGACAATCACCATTGTTCCAACAGTCACAAGTGGAACCGGCGACGTTTCCTACCGACTGATTGTCCAAGACAGCGTCGAGACTGGCACTCCCGTTTCCACGGCGACGTCCAACACAAAGAACAAACACAGCAGCTCAGAAACACAAAGGTTGCCTAGCAACAGGGGAAACAATACAGATGATGACAGTCAACTGATGAAGTGCACTTACTGTAGGTACGTTACGCGAAAGCGCTACCTTCTGTCGCGCCACCTCAGGGTGCACCTCGAGCACCACCCGCACCAGTGTGACCAATGTCAGCTCAGCTTTCGGACACTACTTGCGCTGCAGAACCACGTCAACACGCACCGTGGTGTCCGACCATTCCGCTGTCGTCGCTGTGACGACCGGTTCACGACCTCCAATGAACTCGTGACCCACGTCCAGAATTGCCACGAGAATAATAACCGAGATATTTGCCTACATTCGGAGGTCAGAGGTTGTGAGTCGTCGGTGCCCTACTTCTGCCCACTTTGTGCGTTTGTCGGTGAAGATGTATGTAGTCTGAAGCGACATATGATTGTGCATTCTGTGGATGAAATGTACGAGTGCGACGTATGCAATGTTCGAGTTGACAGTCGTAAACATTTGCGAGATTACAGAAGCACACACTTGTCGTAAACATTTGTGTGGCCGGTGAACGAATCAATAAGGGCATTTATATAATTATAATTAATTTATGTGGAGTTGATTACTTACGCTGATAAAGAATATTTTGTAAGCATTGAGTATGAGCTCAACAAGTGTACAGAGTAATTTGTAATGAATTGTGGATGAATATTGCAAGAGGGGGTTTATTTAACCCCCTAACGCTTTCTTAGGACTCTGTGATAAAGTCTTCATTCCACATAAGAGCAATGTCTCGTCCCCATATATTATTGTACAATTCTCATACTGGTAATGATTTGTTCTGGGACATAGCCAGACATTTTTCTCGGGTTTGCAATGGTCGTAATATACAGAGAATTGTTTTTTAAATTGGAAAATTATTGATTTCAAGGACTCGAACTTGGAAATATGACGATGGATTACTTTCACCCTTACTGGTGGGCGATTTTGTGTCAATTCAACTAAATTTGCAACCAAAATTGACATGACCGACTCCGATTTACTTGAAATTTGGCACACTTGGTGGGCTATGTGAGACATGTAAACCTGCAAACAAGTTTTTTGGGTCAATTACTTCCCGAGATACGGGTTGTCAAACTTTGACCAAAACCACTCGACCATGTTCCTTTGGACGTCTGTATCTCAGCTTGTATAAGAGCTGGAAAGGTGTTCTTGGTGTCATTATTCAGCTCTTTGGATGAACTATTTGAGTAGATCATTTATTACTATTTAAAGGTTTAACATAGTGACCATATTTGACAATTTAGCACTTTGACCTTGACCCTTTCGCTGTCTTTTTAAAATCTGAAAAAAAATCCCACTTATTGACTGAAGGTACTTGAACATCCTCTGAAAAATCAGAATGGGATCTTTAATGGTTCTCTCGCTATAATTATTTTGTCTATAAATCTGTGCAAATTTCAATGGATCTGAAAGATATGGATATCAGCATGTCAAGAACAAAGGATCTCACCAGAAATACACAAGTCTGGAGAAGTCAGGTACGTAGGAGCCTCATAGTCGTCGCACGACTGACGGAAGAGAGCAAAGAAGAAGAAGACTTGTCTGATAGCTGTTACGAAGTTAATTTGAGCAAGGAAAATAACTGGTTCATTTGAACAAGGAAATAGATGTTATTACTGAGGTTTAGTCTAAACCCTCCGGGCCGATATGCACAAGAGGGTATAACTCATACTCTTTAGCTTAAACGTGGCCTATGCGGGAGCAGTGGGTAATTTCCGTATGCATGGCTTGCGATTAGCGAATTACGATAGGTATAACGTTATTCGAACTCGGAGGCAGGTATAAGCCTGCTACTCCGAAGGTGAACAATAGACAGCCGACTTTAGCTGGACGCGTGAACAATAGGCAGCCGTCGATATTTCCCTGTGTACCGTCTATAGAACTTGATCTGTTCACCCCACGCTGGCAACGACCGTATATAAATATCTTTCACGCATGCGCGCTCAGCTCTAACCTATTGAATTGGGGGGGGGGGAAGCAAGCGTTATGCATCGTCGGGTGCAAGGAATGTGTAGATTAGTTATTCTCTTCCAATTCTATCTTTGTGCATACGGCTACATTCCAACGGCTACGCCTGGATGAGTTACGTCTGGAGGAAGGTCTGCCTATAGCCCACGCTATTCCTACTTATATGCATTTCGACCCTGATTCCCATGCGCACGCATATTGTCAGTTTTTACCCGACGCCTGCATGCAGGTCTGAGTTAGCACTACCCCTCCATACGTTAATGCTAAATGGAACATATGAACCCGAAATGTAAAGTTCAGTTGTTGAGGCTCCATAATTATTACGGCGCTAAAGCATTATGCACTATTTCTAAAATATGCGTAGTCTATGCTCTACTTAAGAGCGTGACCTCAAAATGAGTTCAAGTTGTTTTCTTCTAAATTATTAAGAAAACATTAAAATGACACAATAAAAATAAGTTTGAGTAGTTCCGTGTGATTGAAGAAAACGCTTGAACAAGATAACCAAAGAAGGTCAGTCCCCCGATAAAAGTAAACAGTAATCTGGGATGACCCAACCCATGTGGTTTTTGAGGACTGTATCCTTGAAGTGACGAACAGCGGCCGCTTCTTACACGAGATTTGTTATAAAATGTTTAGAGTAAATCACCTTTTCCATGTAATCTCGAAATTTCCGTTTGTCAACGGTGCGGTACGGACCCGAACAATCATACATGGTCAAAGTACATCTTCACAATTCTGCCGCTTACCACCGAACCGTTCACTTGCTGTTTTTGCAAAGTGTCGGTCACAGAACGATTGCGGCTTCGTATTGTCATCTAACTGCGTCCACTTGCAGGCCCGACGGGACATAGGGTCATTGTGGGGTGGATCAAAGGTTACGGAATGGAACAAGGCCGTGTCGGAAGCGGAGAAAATCGTCGGTTTTTCCACATCGTTTCTCAGTTTGCGCTATCTTCTGAGCGATGAACTGTCAAATGTTGCGATGCAGATGAAGAAACTGGTCGGAACAGGACATCCACTTTTGAAAACAGCTCGGTAAGAATGCCATATTTTATGGAATTAATGTTAGCTTATAATTATTGTGCAACAGTGGCCAATGCTCCAAGTGGTCATGATGCTGCTCTTGAATTAAATGGCTGTATGCTATGAACAGATTGGTTAAGTAACACGCGACAACGTAAATTTTATTGCAACTGCTCAATTAAGTTGCACTTCTGTTTACTGCGAGATTCTCATAATGCATTCATGTATACCTTCGCACTGGTTCAAGACTCATCTGCTGAGGTGGTTAAGCACTGTATGAATACATTGAGCAAGTCGTTCACTGGCAGTTTTAGTTGATTTTTTTGTATGCTTGATTGATGATGTTTGCATTATGAACTGTAGATGGCTACATGAAATACAAAAGCTGTGTATGCAAACTAGATGTGCTTATTGTTGTTTCGTAGTAGCAAAATGTTTTACACAGATTTATACGCGCCACGGTGCAAGGCAAGCTCTTAACCCTTTAATGCCGAGATGGTAGTAAATGGTATGAGAAATCTTATACCATCCGGAATTGAAGGGTTAAACCATTCAGTTACTAAGTTTGCATATGAGCTCTAGCTGCTCTACTGTCTTTCATAAAATGTTCATGAGGTCAATATTTAAAAAATGTGTCTTCTGATGCTAGGAAGTTGTTTTACGATGACGAGAATAGTATGCAAACGCGAGGTCTGATGGTTCTTCTCATTTCAAAGGCCGCTGGTCCGTCTCCCGACAATTCTGACTCGGTTGGCGTTATGACGAGCGGCATATATCAGAGGTACGTACCAAAGACTGTCATTTCTGTTTCATGTTAATAATTATAAGATGAAGCATGGCTCAAAGAAAGGGCACTGTACTTGTGCAAAGAAAATTAACATCAGTTGTATGTTAGTGTAGAAGTACTTCTGTGCAGTTAAAACTACCGTAGTGAAAAAGGTCATCGTTTTCCGATAGAAAGTAAATTACCATGGAGGATGTGAAGGAAAGAAGGGGTTAAAAAAGCTCTGCTCCAAGGACGTCACATTCTTTACATTGTTGGAAAGACTCTTACCCTTTTGAAAGTAGGTTCCCAAGAGTCTGGGTTTTCAGAATGCTTTATTGAATTATTGCGTAGTATTTTTGTGTGTAAGAGTCTGATTTTTTCAGAGTAGTTTATTAGTTTGCTGTCCAACATCTGTGCGTTTCCGTCTGTGTTTTCAAAGTCTATAATGAAGGGGTGTACAGAATTGCTTGTTTGTATCGCGTAGTCGAAATGATTTCAGCAGTGCTATGAAACTACTGTCGTGTTCTTAAACGCAGCCAGAGAACTCTTGCAGAAATCACGGAGATGATCCACACGGCCAGTCTCATTCACAAGGGTCTAGTCAACATCAATCCAGAGTCAATGAAGGGCGACGTCATTAAGGAGATGGAGTTTGGCAACAAAATGGCCGTGCTCAGTGGCGACTTCCTGCTTGCCAACGCGTCAACGGGTTTGGCGGATCTTAACAACACAAAGGTTGGCCATGATCACTGATCAGTTGTGATTATCATTAGTAACTTCTATAGTGCCGGTGTCTAATGCACAAGCCATCAACTGATGGTGCTCCAAGACTGCAACCAGGTCAATATCCAGAAGAAGTTTGAAACGTTGTGTTTCATTTGTTTATGTAAATTTTCGTTTTACTTTTTGTTGCGTAAGTTTGTGTCGCAGGCATTTAAGACAAATGTGACATCTTCAGCTGTCTATTTTAGCTTAATTTTTTCTAGTAAATTTTTAATTGTGTGCGTCCAGCCTATGGCTCTAGAATTTAGTAGAATTGTGTCTTTTCTTAGTGGAAATGTCACTAGTAATTAATTTAAATAATAACAACAGGTTCATTTATGTTTCTGAAATGTTGAAATGTTTTGTTTGTATGTGCACTTGTTATAGCACCCCTTCAAGCTCGTGCTATTCAGAGGCGCTCTCGAATGCAGAGCGGACACTGCATCAGAGTTTCACGCCGAAGCGCAGAGCAAATGTGAGTGAAGGACTTGCCCAAGGTCCTTACGCGGCGAGGTGGATTCAAACCTCGAACCTTCTTACTCCAAGGCAACGACGCCAGTGCCACTACACCACCGCGTCCCACAATATGACTAGAGCACATGTATGCGTGTTGATTTCAGGTTGCTGGAGTCGTAGCGAGTGCGGTCGGTGATCTGATGAAAGCCGAATTCACGAAGCTGCGTGACAAGGATTGTGACAGCGTTCTGCCAAAAGAGGGCGCCAGCATTGTGGATTGGGAGACGCAGACGTTTCTCTCGTCTGCATCGCTGATTGCAAAGAGTTGTCAAGCAGCGCTGATGCTCGCTCATCATCCGAAATGTCTGCAGGATGCGGCGTTCGATTTCGGAAAACAGATTGCCTTTGCTCACAGGGCAAGTTGTGTATTGCCTTTTACAAAGAAGTTTGCTTTTGCTCACAGGGCAAGTTGTGCATTGCCTTTTTTCCAATGAGATTGCCTTTGCTCACAGGGCAAGTTGTGTATTGCCTTTTTTCCAAGTAGATTGCTTTTGCTCACAGGGCAAGTTGTGTATTGCCTTTTTTCCAATGAGATTGCCTTTGCTCACAGGGCAAGTTGTGCATTGCCTTTTTTCCAATGAGATTGCCTTTGCTCACAGGGCAAGTTGTGCATTGCCTTTTTTCCAATGAGATTGCCTTTGCTCACAGGGCAAGTTGTGCATTGCCTTTTTTCCAATGAGATTGCCTTTGCTCACAGGGCAAGTTGTGCATTGCCTTTTTTCCAATGAGATTGCCTTTGCTCACAGGGCAAGTTGTGCATTGCCTTTTTTCCAATGAGATTGCCTTTGCTCACAGGGCAAGTTGTGCATTGCCTTTTTTCCAATGAGATTGCCTTTGCTCACAGGGCAAGTTGTGCATTGCCTTTTTTCCAATGAGATTGCCTTTGCTCACAGGGCAAGTTGTGCATTGCCTTTTTTCCAATGAGATTGCCTTTGCTCACAGGGCAAGTTGTGCATTGCCTTTTTTCCAATGAGATTGCCTTTGCTCACAGGGCAAGTTGTGCATTGCCTTTTTTCCAATGAGATTGCCTTTGCTCACAGGGCAAGTTGTGCATTGCCTTTTTTCCAATGAGATTGCCTTTGCTCACAGGGCAAGTTGTGCATTGCCTTTTTTCCAATGAGATTGCCTTTGCTCACAGGGCAAGTTGTGCATTGTCATCCTTTTACCATGAAGTTTGCTTTAGCTCAAATGGCAAGTTCTGTATTGTCTTTTCCCAATCACATTGCTGTTGCTCAAGTTGTTTATTGCCATTATGTGCAATCAAATTGCCTTGGTCACAGGGCAAGTTATGTTTGTTATGTGTATATTGCCTTTTTTTCTAAGCATTTTTGCTCCAAGCGCAAGTTGTGTATTGCCATTATTTTCAATCAGATTAAGGATGAAAGTAATTACATAAATTTCTCAAGTACTTTACAGATACTCGAACATTGCCCTCTTTCTGACTACCACACAACTGATTGAATTATATGATTTTCTTCATCAGATTGACTTTGCATGCAAGGCATGTTGCATTTTGCCATTCTCTCCAACCAGATTGCCTTGCTTACAGAGCAAGTGTGTATTGCCATTCTTTCCTATATTTCTGAATAGTGCAGGTAACATCTTTAAGTTGATTGTATGATAACAGACACATCAGGAACTTCAGCCGTTACTGAATAAGGTTGATGATGGAAGTGATCTGACTGTCACATCGTTACCAGTTATTCTCTACATCCAGGATCAACAACCAGAATCAGAAGCACAGAAGCTGCTTACTGGAGAACCCATCTCCACGAAGAAGGTATTTCTAGTCTCGTTTATCATTGGAATTGTTTTGTATTGTATTCAAACATTTGTAGTGCGCCTCTAATAGGGTGAACCATTCAGTGGTGCTCCCAGGGCGCAGGGCCACGATAGAAGAAATAGATTTTGTGAAAACCAAATGGAGATTCCAAAGAGAGGGACCAATTGAGATAAAGGACCGGGACTGAGCAATTGGCCAATAGTGGGACTTTAATTCGGAAGAGTGGAGGTCCTGTATGGTCGAAACTATAGGACCCTGAGGTACTGATACTGGGGAACGGAGAATTTGTGGAAATTAGTTTTTCAATCATTGAGTTTTCCTCAGAGTGGAAGAGAAAGGCCTGGCAATACATATTATATGTCTTGAAGGTTTTTTATTTGTTATTCTGCAATTTCTTGTTTTAAGTAATGCATTTTTTTACAAAGAACACTTTGTCATGTAGCTGGATTTTCCAGATGAATGTATTTTTTTGTAAATTTTATCAGGGCTTAATTTTAACACCATTGAATAATATTATCTTGTAGCTTGTGAAACTGCTGAAGGCCAACCCAGCTGTTATAGAGGAATCGAAGAGGATGTGCTGTGCTTATGGTCATAAAGCTCTTGACTCGCTCAGCTCGTTTCCAGAATCAGAAGCCAAGGCTGCCCTGAAGAAAATCGTAAAAGCTGTGACAACCTTCTGAAGCCGTGACAACCTCCTCGAAACAAAACTGATCATCGTTTGTTTCTTGTGTGATGTTACTAAGAACGTTGTTGTTGTGTGTCAAGTATTTTCTCCTATTTCAAAGTACTACATGTCTTTGTCAATCAGGCTTGCTCTACCAAGTCTGTCCTAGTGAGATATCAACTAAAAAACTCGTTTCCCCAGATTCATTTACTCTTACTAATAGGCTGTATCAGGGTTTAAAGTGTGGCTGGACGGTAATGGACGGCGTCCATGCACTTATTTCAGTTTTTCTATGCACAGAAAAGTCCCCCAAGACATCCCATGCGAAGTAAATAACGACGGTTCCATCACCAACAGCGAGTGACCATAATTGCGATCCTCTTCAAAGTTACATTTGTTAAACTGATGCAGCTGGGTGATAGGATTACAAGCAGACCTTACATGCATGTCTTGATTTGATTTCGGTTTGCTACTCTGTGCCAGAGATAAAATCAACGCCAGCCTTGTTGTGTTTTTAGTAGGGTCTATGTGCGACCTGGTGGCGGACAGGTAACGCGTCCGCTCACGGAGCGGAAGGTTGCGGGTTCGACTCCGGGTAACGACCTTGGGCAAGTTGTTCACGCACACGTGCCTCTGTCACCAAGCAGTATAATTTGGTACCGGCGTAAGCTGGGAAGTAAACAGCAAGTCCTGCGATACACTGGCCCCGTGTCCAGGACCTTGGGATTCGTCCATTGCTGGCTCAGGGCTATGGAAAAGGAGATGAGCGCCTCCCTGTGTTCCTCATGGAGCGGGATGGGACTTTACTTTACTATGTAGGCCTACTGCGTTGTAATGTAGCAATTGTGTCTATAGAATTATTTGTCCTCTCACAGAGCAAATCAATAGACCTAATAGGTGCTCTACGCATCGGTTATTTGCACAGTAGCCTCAGTTGTATTGGTACCAATTCAACTGCTAGGCCCTATTATAGGCCTACCTCCTATTTTTAAATACAGACCTGATTGTTTGAAAGTAATGTTTCTTAATCGATGAGTCTTTGGTCATATTTAGCTGTGCATATTATGCCATCATAAAATTTTATTATATAGGCCTAGGCCAGCGGTTCACAACCAGTGGCCCGCGGGCCAAAAGTGGCCAGCGAGGCCTAAAAAAATGGCCCGCCAGTCCTCAAAACCTGGCCCTCATCTCTCAAAGAATTAACAAAAGTATATGAAAAAATTGACAATTTGGTCAGAATAGAACATATTATTTCCTATTACAAATTATCTTATTTTGACGTCTATAAATAGCATCAAACATTCTCTTTTGAATCAATTATAACAATTTTATATGCTTTTAGTTAATTAAATTTTAACATTGTGGCCCCCTAAACGCCCTAATGTCCTTCAACTAAGAAAAAGTGGCCCTCGTGTCCTCCAACTTAGAAAAAGTGGCCCTAAAGTAAAAAGAAAGGTTGGGAACCACTGGCCTAGGCCTATTCTATCTGAACCTCGTTCAGACTTGTAGTGCGCTATCTTAAGACTATCCCTCTTTAGCCGACGTTGGATTTGGAGCGTTCCTGAGTATGGCCTACAATGGGCGCTATATAAATCATCGCAATGAGTGACTGAATGTCTGCGTTGGCAGATTTTCGAACACAAGCGCCTATAGGCTATGCACACTGCACATACCTACATTTAACTGATCCAGCGATAAGTAACGCTTGAGGGTTTGTATTTGCGAATATGGCTTTAGCTAGGCTACTAACTTAATTACGTTTGCTGGTTGTGACGGAACTTAACGCAATCAGTTCTATCTGAGGCATTCACGATGGTAGCCTATAGGCCTAGCGCCCCTTTAATTCAGTGACAGCAGTCACCATAGAAATTTACAATTACACAAGTTCGAAGAATAGATTGGGCAAGAATAAACCTATACAGTCAATATTCTTTTCGACTTCTATATAATATGACTACCGCTGACTATAGGCCTATAGCCTAATTTATAGCCACGTTACTAGTAAGCGGTGCTCTATGCCTTGGGGCAGTGTAGTTAGATAGGCCTAATGGGCATGCAGCAGAATTTGCAAATCAATTAAATCTAGGTCGCGGTATTTGTTCGATTCTGGATGTCACCGGTTTAAGTCTACTCCGGTCCAGTTTGCAGCGTTCGTTACAGAGCGTTGGCTGCAGCGTCTCATGCGCCTCTGTGCAAGAGAGCGTTCGGCGGATCGCTCCCTTCCCTTCCCAGTGCTCGCTCATTTTCACAGATCATAAAAATCTCGGGTTAGCAAGGTTCGTGCACGACGGGAACATTAACTATACCACCCGGCGACATTGGGGTGTGGGGGCGGGTAACTAAATGTCGCCGGAGCTCTGAGCATGTGCGGGCGACTCCTAGTGCCACTGTTTCGTTTAGCTGGCATGCAGGCAACGCCGATCTTTCTCGGTTGTGACTTTCCTTCAAAACCGTTTATAACATCTGGCCAGCAAACTGCATGTGTTTCAAAAATCTCGCATGTCTTTTCTTTTTCCCTGGCTTGAGTGGAATAGACTTCTTGAAGGGGCGCTATATGAGTCCACAGAATGAATGAATGAATGAATGAATGAATGAATGAATGAATGAATGAAGAAATGATTGAATGAATGAATGAATGAAGAAATGATTGAATGAATGAATGAAGAAATGAATGAATGGATGAACGAATGATTGAACAAGCGAACGAACGATTGAACGAATGGATGAATGTGCGCAAGCCCTCCGAGAGTGGTTCTGTGTACATCTATCGAATCGTCGGACAAAAGCGAGTCATTGAGACGGAACGTTGATCAGCAGATTATGCAATCAATCCATTGTCACTGCATAGATTAAACCTATCGACCTGTGAAACGATGGACGTGCTAAACCTTCCGATTCCACACTGAATTAGCCTAAAGCTTCGTAGACTAGATGGAATTTCAAATCGGAAAGCCAATCAGACGTGAAGTTCCGACGAATCGAATAATATTTAGCAATGAGTCGGCTCTACCACTTCGACCTGTTGGCACCTGCAATTAGATGCTTCACGGCTGCTCGGTCGTAACGAGTCTGAAATCTGAATGTCTCTCTTTGTGTATGCGCAGAAAACGAGCACGACTGTTTGTGCAAATGCCTTTCTGCTTCTGTTACTGTATATGAGACCGAAAAGAGAGTCTCCATTGGACGGAGGAGAGATCACGCCCTTGCAGACCCGCACGCACTCACACACACTCGCACTCACACACACACAGGCAAACACACACACACACACACCCAGGCTATACATCGATAACCAGTTCGGGCTATAATAGACCAGCCAACAACAGAGCCGGAGTTATCGAGACATTCGAAAGAGCCACAAGTTAGTCACTCGATCAGCTGAGGCTTCAAACGTTGTCTTAGATCGTATACAGTGCAGCAGAATCTTCGACATTGTCCAGGAGCTCTGCCAGTTCGACACTCCGGTAAAGGTAGGCTAATTAAGTTAGTCTATAGCCTAGGCCTATAATAGTCTACTCTTTTTACGCAAAGTTATGACTTAATCGTATTTACACTCGTAGGATAGGATATCGTGTTCGAAACAACTAACATGTTGAGTTGTTGACATTAAACTTTTCACGTCAGCTTAGTAACATACTTTAGTCGAAAACGGTAAACAGAAAGTTCTGTTTAACTTTTAACTCCAAGGCTTTGATCCAAAGGTCCATCAAAAATGTAGTAGGCCTATGTACAGGCCTACTATACGCAACAACAACAGGCATGATGATTGTGTGCCTCCTGCATCTACTGTTTCTGTTTCAACTCCGTTCAGTTGCCATGACTACGGGTGAGAACTTTCAAGCCCTGCATGGTTGAATGTAGGCTACGCCAAGACAGTTTGGGTGCACGTGCATTGACTGTACTAGATGGGGATACTGGCCTTTTGAATGCATTCGCAAACATGAGAATTTTCAATGCATCAGGCCTACTTGAGGTAGGGCCTACACGAGCAGGGCACCGGCTTATTCAAGAGCGCTACGTCAAGTCAGAGTGATGTTTAAAGATACCATCTGAAGAACAAACTCCCATCATCAATTAACGACCAGCGTGAAAATTGGCCAGTGACTCGAGACTATTCAACCAGTTGGAGTCGGTTATAGACAAACCAGATTCCCATGGCACACGATACATGTAGGCCTATAGGCTATCGGCGCTTTTAAACGTAGCGCTCAGCTCTTGCGTGTAGCCTACAGCTACGTAATGATGATCTTATGTTAACCTCGCTATGCCCCTAACCGTCATGCCTGACCACTTTTTTGGATCATGGCCCTGAAACGATATCGACCCTACATGCCTTTTGATTTTGATTTGACTAAGCGCCTGTGAATTCATTAATTCTTGCTATAGTCTGCTGTTCTGGGCGCTGTGTGGCGGCGTATAGGCCAGACTCTGGCCTACGTATAAATCTCTACATGTAGACCTACTATTACGATGGCACATGTACATGTATGCTGTTCATTCGTGATGTTGACAAATCGATTTCGACACTAAGTCTTGCTGGTTTCTCTACTTTGATGCAAACATCGATTGTACCAGTACGGTTTGATTGTGGCGCCATAGAAGCCAGCATATCAGATGTCCAGGTCTATGGAAGACCTCTGGAGACCCTCCTCTAGGAGTTTCTCTTGAAAAGAGGTGCTGAACAAATGCCCCATTACGAATACCACGGTGTAGGAAGCCAGTCCACGGAAGAACCTCTTCTTTAATCTCAGTGAATTTCTTATAAATATTGGTATGAGAATCATTTGCTTCTGGTGCTGCTTGTTGCTGTTTAAAGATGACTGGTGTCGCCCTCCTCTTTTATTCAGGCTTGGGACTGGCGCTGGCAGAGTGCAACCAGTGACAGAGTTGCTTCTGGAGCGTCATCGGTTCATACCTTATTCTTCAGCAACCACCGATCGATGCTCTAAAAGTTGATAATTATTATTAGGCCTAATTAATACGTGATCTGATTCATAGAACTGAGGCTTCTTCAAACAGCTCCCACTTCAGTTATCAACTCTGACGTGCGTGCACTGATAACGTATGAGTGGTTAAAGTTCAATATTATTGAACCATGGACCTTTGCTATCAGATTGTAGGATATACGTCAAACCTTAATATAGGTCTCAGTGGTCTCACCTATCTTCAGCATAGGCCTACCTACCTGTTCTTTTGTCCCTCAGCGATTTATCACGAAGATTGTTATCTCCACTATCGCCAAAGATCGTTGTAAGATAACACTGCGGCTGTGACGCACTGCAGTGCGTGCTAGAAAACTCGCTGAGGAGTCTCATGGTAATTATTGCACTGTAGGCCTATATATTTTTCCTTTGGAATTTCAGGCCTGGGTCTATGAACTGCGCTACATAGGCTAACCAAAAGTAAAACTTGGCTCAATCCATCATATTGACTGATTGATATGGACGACATCTTTGTATAGGCTACACCACGGCGCACACTGAATCGAACCCACAAGGTTGATTCAGCTTTGCACTTCCTATAAATGTAGGCTACTGTGAAATGAGCAGTAGGCCTAGGCCTAGGCCTAGATGAGAACAAAACACAACTTTTTCGGTACTTAACATTTGAATTCTGTGATGCAAATGACGTAATTGTGACGTCAATATTCATGCCACAAACTTCATATTTGAATCAGTGAAAGATAATTATCTCAGGATAAAAACAGTTTTGAAATTTTGAAAGTCGATTAAGATTTACCTATTTTATTCACATTATAAAAAGGGTGCCCGATTTATTGGGACACAGTGTATATATGTAGGTCTGTGTACTGCAGCGTACATGCAGTTCAGACGAGATAGGATGTGAATAGTGAATAATATCCGTGATTCTATCGATGTCCAAACGAAGACATAATTTTATATTCGTAAATAATTATGTCTATGCAACGACTGTGAAACTACATGTATGCGCAACAGCAGCAGCTGGTATCTTCCAATTTGCCAAAAGCGAATCGATGGGTCATAATATAGCGCAATAATATTATTTACGACAACGACCTACATGTACATGTAAGCTACATGTACATGTACATTGTACATGTACAATTTTGTACATGTATCTTGATGGCGTCTTTCAGACACGTCTCAAATTGCTCAGTCAGTCTCATAACGTCTACATTCATGGCCTAGTATCTTAGTATCTATCCACCGAACAACTTTGCATATGCAGTATGAAACGTAACGTATTTTCAGGTGACGGATGTATGTTATAATATGTATTTATTTATGATATTTTATATAGCGCCTCTTCAAGGTAGGCTGCTCAGAAGCGTGTAGGAACATTGAGACTCACATCCTTTACTTACAATGATTGCTCTGCAATACAATTGTAGTTGCGCTGAAGAGGCATGTGTGCACTTCTGAGCTTTGTAAGAAGGACGATATGACATTGTATAGCCTACTGTGTCGTGTTTACAAAGATCCAAGGTTATTTGTAGGTCATGACTTATTTCCAAAAGACCATATAGCACTAATTGTTCAGGTGGCTCGTTCCTTTTGATCAGTCGCATTCCTGTCATCTATTTGACGCTCAGTCAATGATCAGTTGAGATTGACAGTCCATCTATGACGACCACCTGTCACCTGTCAATCAATCGATCCCTAGAGCATAACGTCTTGTCTGACGGTTTGGAAGAGATCTTGATAATTATATACAGGGAATAAAAAGACATTGTAACTGATTGAATACATAACAAGCATCGTTTATAATATAGGACGAACAGACAGACAGTCAGACAGACAGACAGACAGACAGACAGACAGACAGACAGACAGACAGACAGACAGACAGACAGACAGACAGACAGACAGACAGACAGACAGACAGACAGACAGACAGACAGACAGACAAAGAGACAGACAGACAGACAAAGAGACAGACAGACAGACAAAGAGACAGACATAGAAAGAGACAGACAGACAAAAATACAGACATATTGACCAAGGCAGATGTGCAAACAGAAGACAAAGTGACAGACAGAGATGAAATGCTAACATGCAAACAGTGAGACAATGAGCCAAGCAGAAGACAGTCGAACAGACACAGACATACAGACGCAGATGAAGAGAGAGACGCGCACGGACATGCAAACAGACAGTCATACAAAAACAGGCACAGGTAGACACACCCAAGCAGACAAGCACAAAAAAGCATACAACCAGAACTTTAGAATAGAAACGTCCATGTTTGTTTTGGTCCTGTGCTAAACGTTTTCTGAATCGTTTAGCAGAGATTAATTCTTGCAAACAGATTAAGCCACTGTTAGAAAGGTTACGGCCGTCGAACTCAGCGCGCACTGTTTGCATTCTGCCAGTGCCAGTCTCACGGCTGGACAAAGAAGGAGGGCGACGCTATTGATCTTTGATATCACACATTCATCGTTAAACTGAAACAACGAGTTATGGTCATCGATTAAAACCGTCAGAGTGCAGTAATTAAAAAAAATTATGGATGATTTTTATTCAGTTGTTTATTTAAAGAAAAGCATGTTTAGAAAGGCATAAAGCATGAACTTTGTATAATTATTGTATACGTTGACACTGGCCCATAAAAGTCACCGGGCTCCTGAGCATTTGCCCCTTTACCCTCTCTTCCCGGTCTATCTTGCGCAGTTGCGCTCGTACCGGTACACACACACACACACACACACACACACACACACACACACACACACACACACACACACACACACACACACACACACACACACACACACACACATGTGATACAAATGACCCTTCTATGCCTTCGTAGCCCTTATTTGTATGCGTTCGTTCGTAAATGTCTTAATTGGCATTGGCAGTCAGATTTGAACAACTGCATTACATGTAGCCTAAGTGAATTAAATTAATGAATGAGCTTTTCGTACAAGTAGGCCTACTTGACAGATCACTCGATTTTGATGTCTGTATTTAACTCACAACGGACTAATAAAATGGCTGACCATTGGCCATTTGAACTAACCGACTGTTTAATTATTGACTGACTGATTGATTGATTGATTGATTGACTGACTGACTGACTGACTGATTGATTGATTGATTGACTGACTGCTTCAAGCGTTCATCAACCTTAAATTCATTCCTATGAATACATCTACTTCAAGTGGGGCAGACAGACGGACAGAAAGATATACAGGGATTCAGATAGACACACACACACACACACACACACACACACACACACACACACACACACACACACACACACACACAATATACATAAGCTTATGAGCAGAGGGAGAGAGATGTGCATGTAGTATGGCACTTGAATGCTTCAGGTTAAAGATGTGCAGCATGTCATAACCGGATTAAACTGGTTTCACCGGAGATCGTCATAGAACCACAAACTTAGCCATCAGACCAAACAGAACAGAGGGCATTAAAGGCATTAGAGGACGTTTGAAAATAATGCAGATCACACACAGTGTGTACTGTGTGCTAAGGACAACGAATTTGTCCTTCTCGCCTCGCTTTCTTCCTCTCCATCTCCTGTTCAACTCCCTCTTTTTTATATCTCATCGTCCTCCACTAATTTTCTGTGTTTCTTTTTTCTGGTTTATAAATTCTGTCGCATTCTCTGCTTTAGTTTTCTTCACTCACCATCTCTCTGTCTCTACTTCTCGTTGCTTGTCTCTCTCTGTCTGCCTGTCTGTCTGTCTTTTTCTCTGTCTGTCTGTGTCTGACACTGTTTGTTAGTTTGTCTGCCTGCTCGTTCATCTATCTAACTGTCTGTCTGTGTGTCTGTTTGTCTGGCTTTGTGTGGAATCAGCGCCAATTCACTATCATGAATAATTATAGGGTTGTAGTAGAGGCCTGCCAGCAAGACCAAAAAATCCTAGTTGTAACCTTTTGTAAGTTGATTGAAACGTTGCCTTCGTGACTTTTGAGGATACAATTCAGGTTAGTGTGTCGAACGTGACATAGAGTCAAGTGTTTATGTACAATGGGGACTATACATGTAGGTCGGGATGGAGTCGTGTTCGTAAATGTTATCGGCAAAGAAATATTGCTGAAGTAATAATAATCTCTGACAACGCTGACAATGTAGCCATGTATATAGACGATCATCAGACCTACGCGATAGTCATAGGCCTACGCCTCTTGCTGCAGGGTTGACAAGTCGTCGCGAAAAGCCCGAGTTGGGCTCCTTTTCTACTACTGCTACTGCTGCTGCTGTTGCTACTGCTACTACTACTACTGCTACTGCTACTACTACTACTACTACTACTACTACTACTGCTACTGCTACTGCTACTACTACTGCTACTGCTACTGCACTGCTACTGCTACTACTACTACTACTGTTGCTGCTGCTGCTGCTACTATAATACTATTACTACTACCAATACTACTACTACTACCACCACTACCACCTATTTATTCTTCTTCTTCTTATTATTATTGTTATTATTGTTATTATTACTATTTATTTTTAATATTTTTACTATTATTATCTTCATCAATGTTATTATTGTTGATTTTCAGATAGATTTCGTTGCACTTGTGACTTGAGAGGTCGACACATTCCACTGATACAGCAAAGAAGAAGTAGACGACGATGTCTCATAGCTGGGGATACGATAAAGAGAACGGTTAGTCTTCGCATGCAATGCAAATCATGTAGAGTAACTGTTGTAGTAACGTCAATATAATTGCACAGTGCAATGTAATGTACATGTATAATGTAATGTCACAATGTAATGTAATGTAGTGGCAGTCTACGAACTCTCTCGCCTTTATACAAAGCAACGTGAAGAAGACCAGCTTGTTCACGGATGATATACATGTAGGCCTAATAATGTAAAACAAAGTATGCGCCAGAGAAAAATTCCGTTGGAGGTCAGACATAATAATTATATAGCAGACAAAATATGGTGATCCGATTGAAATAATTTTTGGTGATAATTATAGCAGTTTATCATCTTCCATTAATATCCCCGTAATTCTCTCCCTCTGTCTATTTCTGTTTTCCATCGTCTTTTGATGATTTCTCCTCAACACTTATAATAATACAGAGCGTATAATTATGTTGACAGGGCCTCACACATGGTCCCACGTGGCCCCTGCTGCCAAAGGTCTTCACCAATCACCTGTCGACATTGAAACGTCGAAGGCTCAGTACGACCCTCGACTGCAGGACACTCCTCTGAATTTCCACTACGTTCCAGAGAACTCCAAGACGCTGGTCAACAATGGTCACTCCGTACAAGTGACCATCGATGGACAGGGATCGCGTATGTACAGCTGGACATGCAACTGTTACAGTCTAAGTCACACATGCACACATGCATACACACACATACACACACCCGCGTAAACACTCACGCACACCATATATAGGCCTATTAAGAACTACGTTAACCACATGTAGCCCATATAAATTATATAATGTGTGTGTTATGGTTTTTAACTATGTACATGATATTGAATGCCATATAATTTGTAACTGTACATTTTATGACTTGTTACCGCAGGTGAACAACAGAACATCATAGTAATAAAACAAACTAATAATTATTAAGTTAATGTCAAGCTATAGGAAAGTTATGATAAGTAATTCCATGTTAGTGTGCGTGTGAAAATGAGTATAACTAATCAACTCTAAACGATCTACATGTATATCAGCTATCGGCTCAGAACTTCAACAGCTCTCACAAACGCGTAATCGCGGGGACCCAGCTTACTCACAGGCGCTCAATCAAGCACAGTCGACAAACATGGGGTAAAGATCCGGAGAGTCAGACGAGGAGTTAGACGAATGGCTGTGATGGATGATGTTTAGAGTTACATGTATGGAGATTATGTTAGGTTAGATTTAGATTATATTGGATGCGATTAGCCTTAGTTAGATTGGGTGACTGTTGATTCTTATACATTATTGCTGCGCAGTACAATATTATTTTTTATCATATGCAATGGAAACGGTGTTCGTTGTGTGTGCAGTTCTCGAGGGCGGTCCATTCCACCACAAGTACAAAGTGGAACAGTTCCACTTCCACTGGGGAAAGGCGAACAATCGAGGAGCGGAACACCACATCAACGGAAAAGTCTACCCAGCCGAGGTGAGTAACACCCACCCCACCCCCCACCTGCATCCAATTGTAACTGTAACTCATGACGTGTAAAGTAACAAATGTAATTTTGCTGCAAGTCTCCTAAGCGATTGGCAAATTTGGCACGGTGATCCATTCGGTAGCGCCCTCGCTCTCCGATTCAACGATTGATAACCTGGACGAATTGTCGGCGTAAAACATGTCTCGCGCCTCCTTTCACAGGTCCTTAGATTGAGTGAATGAGGAATTAAATGGCCTGATGAACGAATTAATGAAGGAAGGAAGGAAGGAAGGAAGGAAAGCAATTAGTGACTGAAGAATAGTAAATATACGAAGGAATGAATGAAAGAATTGATTCATAGATTGATCGACTGATTGATTTAATAATTACTTCAATGCCTAATCGATGAAGTATGAAAATGATCGAACAAAGAATTATTAAACGAATGCATGAATGGATATAATACAAATAAATGATTTTGTGCGTAATAATATATGCAAAGAATAAATAGAAATAAAACAAATCCTGACACACCATACATAGGCCTAATAGAGATTCGCCCTGCATGTTTATCGTCCACTTAACTTCAATCAAGTGCCACTCACTCACAGTCCGATAAATATTATCAGACTCGGATCTAATTCCACCTGGTGAAAGATAAAGAGTG
This sequence comes from Lumbricus rubellus, assembly GCA_945859605.1. Lineage (NCBI taxonomy): Eukaryota > Metazoa > Annelida > Clitellata > Crassiclitellata > Lumbricidae > Lumbricus > Lumbricus rubellus. Next base: position 46,508,915 of record OX243816.1, read on the forward strand.
TTCTCTCTTTGTCTCGGATGGGAGCTCTCCTGAGTAGGTGTCTTCAATGGGAGCTATATAAATATAAGTGACCTGAACGAAATGCATAGACGCCTTTGCGATCCGTGCCACATGCATTCCAATCCCACACAAGTGGATATGGAGTGACTGGTAAGAGAGGATTCGTGAATCTACTACACACTGTATAGGCCTACTATGGGATGATCACACATGCACAGACACATTTTGACCTACTACAGAAACTGCATGCAGACCGTTTTAAGTATCATGATTATCTTATCTCTGTCTCTCTTATCTCGGAGACAACACTCTTTGTCAAACGTCTACATTCACGCACACGCACACATCTAGGCCTACAAAAACACACACAAACACACACACATACACACACAAGCCCACACACACACACCTATACACGCACACCTGGTCTAATGATTAGAAATATTGACTCAGGCATTTAACAATAAAAAGTGAGCTTAATAAACGGTGGTAAAGAGCATTCTAATTAATTTGCATATGATAGCACTGTATCATTCTTTTTATGTCATTGTATGAGTCATTGTTATACCTGGTGCGTGACGTAGAGTTAATTTCTTTTTAATTTCAGTTGCATATTGTTCACTGGAACACAGAACTGTGCGCATCATTCGCCGAAGCATCAAAGACAGCCAATGGTCTTGCTGTCATTGGCGTCTTCCTCAAGGCAAGTCATTCCACACACAGTCCCTACCGGTACTGGTCAGTCCCCATCTTCACAATTTTATATTATATATATGTATAAGCTTATTACATCATATACACAGGGTGCGCCAAAAAAAATAACCCCCCGAGGTTTTTCCCCAATATCTTGGCCAAAAGTAAAAATTTTCAAATGAAATTTTACAGGCTTGTAAACAATTCATATTTACATACGTTGGCCAGATTTCATCAAAATATTTCAAACGGAACAAAAGTTATGCCACTTTTAGGGAGGTCACCCCTCGTTTTTTGACGCTTCAAAAACAAAACGCAATTTTTTGAAGGTTTTTTGCCAATATTTTGGCCAAAAATAAGAATATCGAAATTAAATTTCTCAGTCTTATAGACCATTCATATCTACACATGGTGGCCAGATGTCATCACAATATCTCAAGCAGAACAAAAGTTATGCTACTTTTAGTGAGACCACCCACCGTTTTTTGACGATTCAAAGGCGAAACGCAACAAAAAGTAACAAAAACACAATTTTATTAAGTCTCATCTCAAATGACTTTGTTAAATGAACTTGGTAATGCTTCACAACTTGTGTTCGATGTGCCCACCACCAGTGCCAACACATCTTTTGAGTCTCTTGGCAAAGTTCTTGATGGACCTGTTGATTAATCCGACAGATTCTTTATTATTCCTTATTTGCCAATTTGATTGTCATCTTGCTAAGCGACTTCTCAGTGACGTGCAGCTACGCTGGTACCTGTTTCTTTTTTAAATAGTAATAATAATGATCATCGGTCAATATCAAGGCTATTTGATAATAATTATTTGAGATGAGACTTAATAAAATCGTGTTTTTGCTGCGTTGCATCTTTAAATTGTCAAAAATTGGGGGTGGCCTCACTAAACGTGGTATAACTTTTGTTGTTTTAGAAATATTTTGATGAAATTTAACCATCATATGCAGATATGAATTGTCTTCAAGCCTGTAAAATTTCAGTTCGATATTCTTACTTTTGGCCAAGATATTGGCCAGAATAATTAGATTTGATTTTATTTCTTTTTGTTGCGTCGCGTTTTTGAATCGTCAAAAAACGGTGGGTGGCCTCACTAAAAGTGGCATAACTTTTGTTCTGTTTAAAATATTTTTATGAAATCTGGCCATCATGTGTAAATATGAATTGTCTTTAAGACTGTAAAATTTCATTTCAAAATTCTCACTTTTGGTCAAGATATTGGCAAAAATCTTAGGGGGTTATTTTTTTTTGGCGCACCCTGTATATATATATATGCCTGCTAATATATACATACACAGTTGAATAGGCCTACATAATAATATACATTATTAAATACATCTATAAGGCCCATATAATTATATTTGAATCATAGGCTTCTTCACATTGTTATTCATGTTATTCTTTTTCTTTGCATTCTTGTTTTAATTCTTCTCTACACTATTCTTCTCAATGTTCTTCTGCTCCCTTCTCATATCTTTCTTCTCATATCTTTCTTCTCATATCTTTCTTCTCATATCTTTCTTCTCATATCTTTCTTCTCATATCTTTCCAAAAGTGAGTAAGTTTGTAAAATTATTTTATTTGCAATTGACAAGCACATATGAATTTCAATAATACCGGTAGTATACATACAACGATTGTGCAGTAATTAATTATCACATTGTCTTCTTTAAAAAGCTGGAACAATCTCCTTCTGCTATTCCTCCTTATCCTCCTCCTCCTTAAACCTACCTTTCCATCTCTCATTAGACAGACCCTCGTAGTAGATCGGATTGCAGGGCGCCATCGATTGATGCCTTTTAATCAGATCAGATCAGATTAGATCAGATCAGATCAGATGGATTGGATCGGATCGGATCAGATCAGATTGATCAGATTAGATCAGATTAGATCAGATTAGATCAGATCAGATCAGATGGATTGGATTGGATTGGATCAGATCAGATTGATCAGATTAGATCAGATTAGATCAGATTAGATCAGATCAGATGGATTGGATTGATTGGATTGGATTGGATTAGATTATTCGGCATATTTACAAATTTATAGTACCTTCTTCTCTGCTGCTTTATTTCAGTGTAATTATATTATATTAGATTAGATTGCATGTGATTATGAAATCACCAAAACTCTATAATTGTCCTACTTTCTTATCAGTGTGGCGATGAGCACAAGGCACTTCGGAATCTGACGGATCTCTTTCCACGGATATCCTACAACGGAGACCAAGTCGACATTCCAGGTGGATTCGATCCAGCTTCCATCCTTCCACGTAAGACTATTATTATAGACTTCCATTCGCTACATACGTCTGAGCTATGCATACAGCAAAAGCATATTATACGTGTTTACAAAACGTTATTACAGAATTTACCTCGGTTGCTGCTCGTACTTTTGTAGTGCCAGGGACAGGAATGGATAAAGAAGGAGGGCGACGCTAATGATCATTGTTATCACTCAAGTATTGTTAAACTAAAACAAAGAAACTACATTTTCGCTACTATTTGCTGTTGCAGACAATCGGTTGAGGTATTGGACGTATTCCGGATCACTGACGACTCCACCTTGCTACGAATCCGTTCGATTCCTTATTTTCCGAGATCCCATCGAGGTGTCTGAAGACCAGGTAGGTGTTCGAGAGGACTGCAGAGGCAGGAAGAGAAAGCAATGGCATTGTATTGTTTTTCCTATTGTATTGTCTGATGTTTTGTTACACTGCTTTGCATTATATCGCAGTGTATGCCCTATTGCATTGTATTGTATTGCATTGCATTATATTGTATTGTATTGCATTGTATTGTATTGCATTGCATTATATTGCATTGTATTGCATTGTATTGCATTGTATTGCATTATATTGCATTGTATTGCATTGTATTGCATTGTATTGCATTGTATTGCATTGCATTGCATTGCATTATATTGCATTGTATTGCATTGTATTGTATTGTATTGCATTGTATTGTATTGTATGCGATATTTTTTTGTATTGTTTTGAATCAAAATATCTGTGAAGTTCTTTAAAGAATAATAACGCCATGTAAAGAAAGGCTCAAACACCTCATTTAGTTTTACTCAGTATGAGAATTGTAGAAAAATGACAGGGGATGTAAGCCTATGATACAGATGGAGTTGAGGTGTGAAAATGAGAATTTACTATATATAGCCCTAGGACTAGGGGTTGAACCTTCTCAAGCGTATACCCCTTCGGCAATTCTCACCCTGGTCTAATTGCTGAACTGAACACAGTGAACAGTCTTATCTAGTCGTTGAAGCTAACAGCCTTTGTTGCTATACAACGCTAGCATCAGCGAAGTTTTTGTCTCAGGCATGATCCACTGTTCTGTAAAGTCTTTATGAGGAAACAAATGCACCTGTATTATCATCCATAATTGGAATCCCGCTTTCATGTGTAACGACAATTTTGAATTGAAGCGTCGCTACTCGCTATAAGAATCCAGGTCTCTTCAGAACAGCTATTAAACCCAAGGACCCTAACTGAAGCGCATTGGAGTACTATTATACCGCGAGCACAGTATATTTATTATCGACTAAAATTGTCAAGGTGTGCAGAATTTAATTTCCTCTGGCAATTAATTAACTGTTGATATTGTGTTTCTTTATATACTGACGACGCTAGCATGTATAAAATATAAATCGACTTGATTAATAACAATTTCCTCTTGTAATGCAGGTATCTGTTGTTACGTTGCAATGACTATCTTCACACGCCGCTATTATTCTTAACATAAATGCACATATAGCCTATTGTTGCAATACAAGAAAACATACATGTAGTGCTAAAAGTATAATCGCCTACAAACACTATACGATACATTTTTCTAAGTTATATTTGTACATAGGTCTATGCATTTATTTCCATGTGAAAGTTTGTTTGTCTAATTAATTATTTAAAATAATAATAATTTTCGCTTATTCAACAATCCGGTTGACAGACCGCAACCGGTTACAGTGTAGGCCTACACTGTACAGTTATGCATTGAAACAATTTAAAAGAACTCAGATTACAGAACACATAAATCTTAAATACTAACGGAACAGATAGCTTGCAATAATCGTCGCTAATAGCAGCCTACAAAGCTTTCATCATCATTATGGTAATAATCTGGTAAATAATGCCCGCAACAAATTACGACGAACAACATTCATTTTCAGAATATATCAAATGGAAATACATTTCACAGCGACTTGCTTTCGCAGGAAAAACCAAAGTAAGCCTGTCCAGTCTATTAATAAAACTATGAGACAGACAAGTCTTTTATGGTCAGGTTAGGCATCGTGAGGGTCGGTTAGGGTTTGGATTAGGTTAGTGTCGCCACGCGTTTCCCGATAGGCTACTATAGTTTTGCCACGGAAACTATAGTACAACTATTTTATGCTAAGATTTTAAGCAATGTTTACACTTTTTGTGTATACATAATATAGTTGGAGGCTTTCCGCAGCCTGCACTGCCATGCTTCCGGACAACATGGCGGTCACTCTCATCACGATGGGAGGATAGTCGATAACTACCGTCACACACAACCACTACACGATCGCAAGGTCATCACGTCCTTCATCTAGACGATGATGAAAGCCTACAACAACGATGATGATGATGACGACGACAGCGTTAATCATGCAACGACGATGATGATGATTATAACGACGACGAAGTAGATGATGAAGATTTCGCCATAATTCCATTTGAAATTACTGTGAAGATATTTTGTAAATGTAATTCACTCAGATGTAACAGAGAGACAGAAAGACATACAGACAGACAGAGACAGACATACAGATATACAGAGACAGACATAGACAGACTGAGACAGACAGAGACAGATAGAGACAGAGACAGACAGAGACAGACAGAAATCCTCACGGCAAATGTTCCGACTGATCATATGGAGTTGTAAGCTTAAAAATGCAATTGCAGAATGGAAATTGAGATTAGTTGTTTTATTTTGCTTTTTTAAATAAATTAATCATCTTATCTTTGTGAATCTCTCCATTGATCACTGAAAATAGAGAAAGAAATAATCTAGATTATCATACTATTAGGCTAATGCGTTGCAAAGGACTAAAAAATGATTTAAGGTTTTTATGAGCCATTGTCATGCACTTTAATTAATAGATGGGCCTATAGATGTTCTGATTCACATGAAACCATACAAACATACATACATACATACATACATACATACATACATACATACATACATACATACATACATACATCATACATACATACATACATACATACATACATACATACATACATACATGCATACATGCATACATGCATACATGCATACATGCATACATGCATACATGCATACATGCATACATGCATACATGCATACATGCATACATGCATACATGCATACATGCATACATGCATACATGCATACATGCATACATGCATACATGCATACATGCATACATACATACATACCCGCATTTTTAAAAGTTTGCTTCTATTTATAGCTTTGTTGATTACCACTTATTTCATAAGGTGCTGTAGAGTCTTAATTCTATGATTGTATTTTCGCGAATTTTGCTTTCAAATGAGATTGTAATTAATGTCAATTTCGGTTGTCCTGTAATGTCTTACTGGCTACGAGGATTATCTTCTTTCGTGCTCAGAGTGAGAATTGTCGAAAAATCACTCTAAAGAAGGGGTTCACGTGGAGTTTGGGGTACAGAGAAGTAGGCCTAACTGTGGGACCAGAAGTAAGACTATGGGGGATTTAATCTTTCAAATCCCCCGGCAATTCTCACCCAGATCTTACATTATTTGCAATCTATACACGTTTATATAGGTTTCGCAAATACATAGGCCTATATTGTAAGCTCTTAGGTTAGTAGCGCATACGCTTTGCTTTGCATGCCGAAGCTATCCTAAATTTTATCATTTGCATAACTCAGTTCGTGCCTGAAATAGCAACGCCGAGGTAGTTTTGCAAAAACAAAAATTGTAACAAAGTGCTTTGAACGTAGAGACTTGCATTCAGTTAGACTATAAAGAGAACTTTTGCTTTCGAATGTACTTGAAGCTATTTTTGATGCGTTGAATTTCTGATTGTGTAATTATTATTTCAAATGTGATTTATGAATTAAAAATATAATTTCACATCGTTGTAACTTTAATCGGATCATACAATAGCAGCGTCTGCACCGTCCTAGGTTCATCTAGTCCGTTTAGAACAGGGCTTTTTTCAACATGCAGCCGTAAGCTTAGCCTACACAAAATGTGCAGTTCTAAATCGATTTGTGCAGTTGTAGAAGCATTTCTATACAGCTAAAACTAGCAAAAATGGTCATTGTCATCCGATTGGAAGTAATTTACCATGGAGGATGAAAAGGAAAAGTAGGAGTTGTGCAGTTCTAAAAATTCCTTTAAAACAGCCCTGGTTTGGAAATAGTGCCATCTTAACCTGCGCGATCTCTCCCGCTCAATGCCGCTCTCCCGCCGGTGTTAGTAGCGCGTCGGGCTCTTCGCTACCGTACGCAATGAGGAGAACCTCAAACCTGATGCATGCACGCATAAACCACAAGATCCATTTAGTGTAGGCATTATTTATTTCTCCGCAGAGTCTTTACTTGTTTTCATAATGCGACACCTACTGGTATGCGTATAATAATTATTATCAACTTCAAAGAAACTTTCAGTTAACGTCTCGGTTCTTTCAAATTCGAATACACTCATTTGGTCGCATTGTTTCACCCTTCACAACACAACGAAACTTAAAGAAGGTATGCCTATGTCTGCATGCGTCTTCGTCCGTCCGTCCGGCTGTCTGTCAGTCTGTCTGTCAGTCTATCCGACTTTTCATCCGCCGGTCCGTCTTGTTGTACGGCCGTTTGTCTGTCCGTCTATCCGTGTGTCCGTCTGCTTGTATGCCTGTTTTCTCTGTCTGTCAGCATGTTTACCTTGTCTCTCAGGTTTTTGCTCTCATGTTGACACGTGGTCTCCCTTGCGAGTGAAAGCAAAGCGCTTCATCATCCATCACTGAATTTGATTGATCGCAGAAGTGGGAACAGTGTTAGCAAGTGCTTCACTATGTACTAACGCGTGCATTCCTGTCACGTGTTGTCACAACCCTGTCAAAAACAACTCATGCTCAACGAAGGTCCTTTATAGACTGAGACACGTGTCCGTCAACCAAGGTCATGTGATCCACGTAGCAATGATATAGCGCCAGTATATCAACGACTAATGACACTGCAGCGCATGACTGCGATCATTATGTCGTGAATCTCCATTACAGATAACAATCAGTTAATTTAGCTTAATTATAATCTATATAAATAAAAATGAAACTTTCCAATAGTTCGTCGCATTACCACGCCGAAAGCTACGCACCGATTGTTGTGAAAATTTACCAAAACCTTCCATTCAAATAGCACCGTGTCTTAAGATTTTTTCACCCCAAAAAACGCAATCGTTTCCACAAAAAGTGAACTTTGCAATCCGTTCGTCCGCCATTTACAAATTCAACACGTCCCACACGGCTGCCAGATTTCATAAACGCCGTCTCCAAACACAGCAGACGAAACATCAATGAGGTGGCGTGCTATGACGTCATAAGCGAGTCGCGATTAATTTACTAAAGAGGCCGCTTTTAGACCTTTTCCCAAAGCGGCCTTTGGGCTTGGAATGGACGCTGCGACGGAGGAAAGGAGCGGAGGGAGCGGGACAAAGACGGTGGGGAGGGAGCGGAGGGGGAGGGGAGGTGGAGGTCAAGAGGAGGGGGAAGGGGAGGGGGACGGAGGGAAGGGGAAGGGGAAGGGGAAGGGGAAGGGGAGTGGGATGGGAGGGAGGAGGGGGAGGGGAGCCTCTTTTCTGCCACAGCAACGCGTGGCTGGGTACAGCTAGTATATATATATGTATATATATGTATATATATATATGCCTATGGGTGTAGGCATATCACTAATTGTAGTCTAATTATGCCGTTAATTTGACAGCATTATGAGTTTAGATTCAACGACTTAGCAGGGTCTACATGGCTCTCGCAATATTTTCTCCTCACTGGAACTGGTTAGGTTTTGCAAGGGAAAAAGGAAATAGATATGAAGAACCAGAATACAGAACTTATAAGTTAGAACCACAATACAGAACTTATAGTAAAACGATTATAAATGTATTTGGCATGCGCAGGCCACCTATACTCGATTTCAACTTCTTGCTGGTAATCCCTCCTCCCCATTTTCTCTTCTAAAAACCGATTTCCTCTCTCGTGGCTTTGCGCACTTTATGATAGCTAGCTCTAGTAGCTCCTCTGAATGGCACACCCTGTTAGAGGGAATGGCACACCCTGTTAGAGGCGCTTGCAATAGCATGCAATATTTATTCATTCGTTCGTTCATTCATTCTTTCTTTTTTCTTTCATTCATTCGCTCATTTATTTATACTTATTCATTCATTCATTCATTGTAATTTACATCGTGACCTCTTCAAGGCATCTAACCTGAACGCTCCAAGCAACAAACTTAGGCCTATATGCATGAATATTAGGCCTACAGCTTCACTTTCTGGGTCGCAACCATTTTATTAGCCATAAAACAGTTTGAAGTGATTGTGTCTCATAAAAAAGTGGCGCCATTAAACGCTCGTAAAAAAGCTTTTGACAGAAGATTAGCTTTGAATCTTCTGACTGAGTTAATCCAGCTTTCACAAGCAACCGAATTCGACATTCCACTCTGGGTGTAACAGGCATGATCATAAAAGCTGAACTGCATGTAGGCTAATTATTATGAACCTAGTGGTTACCATCGTTAGTTTCGACTTTCGAGGCCACGTAACACTTTTGATCACGTCATGGGTTTTGAATAATAATTATAATCGATGTGCAGTGAAATCCGGTGAAAAGCAGAATGAATCTGGTCTCATCATCATAATCATCACTCTGATTTAAATAATCTAGAGCGATAGTTATGAGCTTAGAGTCTCTGTCTCTGTCTGTCTGTCTGTCTCTGCCTGTCTCTCTGTCTCTCTCTGTATGTCTCTGTCTGTCTCTGTCTCTGTCTGTCTCTCTGTATGTCTCTGTCTGTCTCTGTCTGTCTCTGTCTCTCTGTCTCTATGTCTCTCTGGCTCTCTGTCTCTCTGTGTCTCTCTGTCTGTCTCTCTATCTGTCTGTCTGTCTGTCTGTCTCTGTCTATCTCTCATCCGCATTTAACCGGATGGTTGCATATGAACGTCGGACAAAGACCAGTTGACTTTTATTTACTCTAAGCTCATTCTGGCTCCAGTGTTTTTAGCTTGAAGTGGCCACAGCGATAATTCGTAAACATAAAATTATAATTACAAAGTCGCATTACGAAGTCAACGCAATCGGTATGTATACGCATGTGCATGTATGTATGCATGATTGCCTTTGTATGCACGTATGTATATATGTGGGTATCCCTGCATGACCGTATGTATTCATTCATTCATTCATGAAATGAAATGAATTTTCATAGCGCCTCTTCAATGGGATTACCCAGAGGCACTACCAACCCATGCAGCGTGGCCAAAATCAAACTGTCTTCAGATGAGAGAGGACAGGCTTAGAAGGAGTTCTAGACAGGGAACGAAGTGGAGAGTGTCAAGGGGATGTCATTCCAGGTCGAGGGTCCTACCACCGAGAAGGCATAATATAATAAATATTGAAAACATTGGAGGTGCGAGCAAGAGGAACAGAAGGCAGACTTTGTGCAGCTGAACGAAGGGAGCGGAAGTGGCGATCACCAAGTAGGCTACAGAGCTCGCTATCATTAACAATATCATCATCATCATCATCATTCAACAGAAATGTCATCATCATCATCATCTTCATCATCATCATCATCATCACCATCATTGTTCAGATGCGAGATCATCATCGTCGTCATGATTATCACACAACAACAACGACAACATTATCGTCATCATCATTATCATCGAAAAACAAAACATCATCGTTATCATAAAGGTCAACACTATCATCATCAACAGCAGCAACAACAACAACAACAACATTAGCAATTCCACTACTATCCTTCCTCTTCGTCTTTTCCACCTGCTGCCGATCCTTATTCAGTCTCTCAAAACCTATACTTCCATCCTCATCCGTCAACCTAATTCCTCCTTATACACTTTGACAACCGGAGTTCCTCTGTCTTTGTCCTTTTGTCTCCCAGCCTTCCTCCTCTCTGTCTGTCTAAGTGTCTGCCTGTCTGTCTATCTGTCTGTCCAGTCGTCCTGCTGTAGGACTATATATTATGTACCTAAAATTATTTCCAATTTCCTTCGCTATGTTTCCTTTGCTGCCTCTGCGAGAAATTCCAATTACTGGCTACCTGACGATGATTACAGATCGATATGTTGTAATGGAAAATCAATCTCTCAAAACAGAGGCACACGCACGCACAAAGACACGCACACACATGCACACATACACGCACAGACAACTACAGCGACATACAGAAACATACACGCACGCATACACGCGCAAAGACACATAAAGACAATCAAGCAGATAGGAACCCACTCACTCAAAAGCACACAGATACCGAGACAGGCATAAACAACCAGACACACAGACGCACAAATGCACACACAGGCTATACAAACACACATACACGCACAGACTACATTATCGAGAAACCGTCAAATGAAATCGATGAACACATGCAATACCTTTGCATCCGCTTTGATGAGAACATCTTACTTGTTCTTCTGTTTCCAGCGACAGACCAACTCAATCGAAACGAAACATATCATCATCATTCCGATGTAAGTCCGATTCGTCTTAACAACGTGTTCAACAGACCACGCGATTAGTTAACACAGGATACTAGAACTGTTTGGATCGTTGTTCACACGCTGGATTATACCAACAACACTCGGCCTATATAATATAGGTTGAGTCGTGCAGTTGGCCTACAGGCCCACGACGGGTCAAGGGTCAATGAGTGATCGCTATAAAAAGGTCTGACTTTGAGGATCGTGTAAGTGAGACTTTATAGCGCAACGACGACGACGAAGTCAATCGTAGAAGTGTAGATCAACGAAGCGAAGAAGAGAAGAAGAAGAGAGACTGTAGCAAGAGAGAGATCACGGTTAGTTACTTTATAGTATACGTTCTATTCTCATCCAAATCTAATCTTCCATTATTGTATCTTTGATAATTATGTTGATATGCTGTATATTTGATATTTTGTATCTTAGACATATTGTATCTAAGATATGTTGTGTAGCCTAAGCTTATTAGATATGCTGCATCTTACATACATGTATGTTGTATCTTAAATATATTTACCCTATTATATTGCATCTTACATGTAGATATGCTGTATATCTTTGATAATATTTATATTGTATCTTAGATATATTGCGTCTAAGCAGCATCTTAGATAAAATTATGCTGTATCTTAGATTATTATTGTATCCTGTGACGGCGCCAGCAATGCAATTTCAGAAGTTTGGGTTAGGGTCATGGACTCATGGTAGTTATTCAGCAGGTCGAATAAATTGAATGTAAAGAAGATATTAAAAATTTAAAAAATCTTCGACATGTCCTAGTTCTGCGACCCTCCTGTCGCAAAGCACTGAACATGCCACCCACGCAACAGCGACCCATTTATATAGCTTACGGTACCTTAAATAGAAAAATCTTATCTCTTCTACGTTGTATTGTATTGTATTCATTCCAAACAAGGTCTGCTCGATTCTATTCCATTTGATTGCATTCTACCGTGCTGCACTCTACTCATTGTAGCAGTGCAACTCGAACGAACATCCCAAGTTCCCAAGCCAATTTTCTGTCGTAACGGGCGATTCGAACCCTCGACTTTTATCAGTTGTCACTTGTCAGTCCAACATCGTGAATATTCAATGACTACAACGGTCCAAACAGTTGCAAGCCAGAAATATCGAGCTGATCCTGATACTCCTCGCCTCTTTCAACCTCCTCGATTCGTCCACTTAGCTCTTCAAACAGATTTGTTCTTCTAGTTCCTCATACTAGAAGTGTTATGGCCTTTGGTTCAGTCCTTGTTCTTTACCTCAACATCATTGATTCCTCTCTTTCGTATACCCTGTTCTCCCCCTATCTAATCGATCTCAGATTCTAGCTGGTCACTCCTCCTCCTCATTCGTTTCTTTCAAAACCTAGTTCTTCTCTCGTGGCCTTGCGCACTTCGTGGGAGCGCCTCTGAACTGCCCCATTAGACTATTATTATAGAGCCGCTTGTTTATGAGCCTGCATACAAATAATATTATTTTAATACGATGCAATAAAATACAACACAAGTCAATTTCGAAGATAATTGTTTGAGCTGAAATGAAACACGTGACCTTGAGAAAGCGGAACAGAATTTAAATGCGTCGATAGATTAAAAAATATATTTCTAAACATCCGGAAATAGACTACTCGAATGTTCGCTGAGTATGAACCGGTTCTAGTCAGCTTATTTTAATGCCGCGATTTGAACAGCAAGAACAATATGGACGCATGAAATACAATCTGGAATGTATTCTATCGATGAGGTTAATGTGTTGGATTGTCGATATAGAAAGGTGAGATGATGGTTCAACGATTCCGTCTTCTTAGAATGATAGTTCAGTGTTTATGCGACACTTGCGCCATCTGTACGCAGCTAGAAAATGAGTACGCCACTACAGACCGACGTTTTATGGCTTTAATTAGACAAAAGTGGATGTGGTGCGTTAGATGATGTTAATGGAGCGTATACAGTGGTTTGTTCGGCAGGTGAATCTGAGGTGATGTTTATGACGTTTTGGACACGATGTAGAATCTGCTAATGCTGAACGTTCGCAGCTTCATTCGTTCGTTCGTTCGTTCATTCATTCATTCATTCATTCATTTGTTTGTTAGTTCGTTCATTCGTTCATTCATTCACTCGTTCATTCAGTTATTTGTTAGTTCGTTCATTCGTTCATTCATTCATTCGTTCATTCATTTATTTGTTAGTTCTTTCGTTCACTCATTCATTCATGCGTGATTCTTTCGAATTTTATCTGTTGCAACGAATGCTTTTCCATGGTTCCACACTTATGAGCGGTAGATACATCTGCAGCCAATATTATGCAGTAAACTGTAATGTACCGGTAATGTACTCGAATGCAATCTAACGTAAGCAGCTGTAATCGACCGTAAACTAATTTAATCAACTTTAATCGAATGTAATCAAACGTAAACCAATGTAAACAAATGTTAGCCAATGTGATCAACTGCAATTTCTTGTAAGAAAATGCAAATGATACCCAATGTCTCTAATAGCGCCGTAGACTCTAATAGCGCCGTAGGCTATAGCTATTCATGGTTCTAGAGATGTGTAAACTTGCATGCATCATACGTAGTTCCATTAGGCCTACATACTTCTTTCTATATTTCCACTACAGAATTACCTTTACAAATTTCCCTGACAGTAGGTCTAATATCGTAAAAGCCAGTTAATATATATATTATATATGTGTATATATAGGCCTATATAACAGTGTGTGTCACAGTTTCTCTAACCAGTTCATTCACAGTGTTTTTAGTATGGGCTCGCTTCAATACGTCCATCACAAAAGCTGCACTGACGCAGTACATGCCAAAGCAATCGCAACAATATCTTAATCTAAAAATGTCCAAAACCCCAAAAACACGAAGTTGCGGAAGCCACAGCTAAATTACCGGCGCTAAAGTTTCTTACACGCAGCCCTATAGCGACTTCGTTCTTCTTAACCTCGGCATATGAGGGTGGGTGGTTAGTCCTCTCCCTCGCCATCACATCGTCCCACCGACAGTGTATGGTCAATGTATACTCGTAATAGCTGGGTTGAGGGTTTGAACCCCTGTATCTCGATTGGCAGTTCAGACTGCTTACCACTGAACCATCGGCATCAATTCAGTTATCATGTAGGCTCTGGTAATTCCGTCGATGACCCTCTGACTTTCAAGATCATATTTACACCCACCGTCATACATCATATATTATAATTTATAGCTAGAAGCATATCGAAGATAAACTCAAAACTGGACACACACACACACACAGACACACACACACACACACACACACACACACACACACACACACACACACACACACACACACACACACAACTTCACAAGCACGGACGTACACATGCACTGTTTCTGTCTCTGTCGCTGTCTATGTTTCTGTCTGTCTGTCTGTCTATCTCTCACTCTCACTCTCACTCTCTGTCTCTCTTTATGTGTGTCTCTGTCTCTCTGTGTCTCTGTCTCTCTGTACTGTCTCTATCTGTCTATTTCTCTATCTCAGTCTCTGTTTCTGGCTCTGTCTCTGCCTCTGCCTCTGTCTGTCTGTCTGTCTCCCTCTCACTTTCACTCTCACTCCCGGTCTCTCTCTGTGTCTTTCTGTCTCTCTCTGTCTCTCTGTCGCTGTCTCTATCTGTCTGTTTCTCTGTCTCATGATCTGTCTCTGGCTCTGTCTCTGCCACTGTCTGTCTATCTCTCTTTCTTCCCCTCCTCCATGACAACGTCGTCACTGTCACACGCACGACTCAATTCGTCTTATCTCCTATCAGCCGTCATCTCCGTCATCTCCGTCATCTGCTTCATCTCCGTCATCTCCGTCATCTGCACACAGCACTTGAGACGACGATGAAGACGGCCACTCAACCCACATAATACACGCCACGCTATCAATCACCATCACCACCACCACCACCACCACCACCACCACCACCACCACCACCACCACCACCACCACCACCACCACCACCATCAGCATGAACTGACAATGAAGTCCGGCGATAACCGGTCCCCTACGAATATTCGATCTAATCTTAAGTGATACGACTTAGGTTAAGGTTCACATCCGCGGCTGCTTTGGGTCGCCGCCTATAATAGTCGTATGCTTATCTGCTTTTAAGAGTGTAGCTATACCCCTCCCCCACTCGGTCGCCCCCCCCCCCATCATCACTTCAACCCACGACTGAATTTACCTGACGATGATAGTTTTATCGATGCAAAAAGCCAAATTATTGCGAGTGACCAATCATAAAAAATACTGCAAAACTAACTTGCAGACATAATTATTCCTGTTTAAACGAGTCTGGGCCGTCATTTTATAAACCGGTTCGGAAGATTAATTCTAAATTGCGTTTAAAGTGTTATCGTTTTTAATGCACTTCTAGTAGAGTGAACCGTTCAGAGGCGCTCCCAGTGCGCAAGTCCCCGCGAGGAGAAGCAGATTTTGAGAAGAGAGGAGGAAGGAAAGAGAGACTGCCAGATAGCAGTGTAGAGCGCACAGAAGGAGAAAGCGCCAATTGAGACAAAAGATCCAGATTAAGTCGTGTCAGTTCTAGTACGGACGACCAAGAGGTCGAGTCTGTTGGAGGAACAATTTTGACGCTGGTAGTAAAAAGTTAAAATCTTAGGTAAATAGATGGAGATATTCAGCGATACGAGCAGACAAACTGAGACAGAGAAAGAGATAGACATCCACAGGGACTCACGAGTAAGACAAATATAGACGGAGCAATTATTCGATTATAAACCGATCACGGATGATATTATTTTGTCATTCGATGAATTGTTGATTTATGTCTCATTCATCATCGTTTAATATAATATCTCTGTTTGCACTTTGACCTCATCTGACCTGCGCTGAATTAACTGAATCTCACGTTATCCCCCATCAACCCCATAGTAAACATCATAAAATTATTATGGCAGCTTCTGCAACGGTAACACATGATACTATTATAGGCCTACTCTGTTTTGTTCCGTTTTGTGTTTCTAATCTAATGTGTGAGTGTATTTGCTGTTCCTGAATGGTTTCATAACAGTTCTTTGCGGATAACTCTTGGTTCGCGAGCCACAGTTTAGAAGGCTCCGTTATATTAATGTACCTGGTAAATATAATATTATGTATGATAAACATAAAAGATAGGCTATATAAAATACATAAATCTATGTATTTGAATTGAAACTATGTAAAGTTATCTATAAACATGTATAACCATCGAAGTTATCTACAGATAGTTAAGATACCGAATTATATATTATTATTAAAACAGCCCTTATACGTGAAATAAGCTTATTCATGACATTATCTGTATGCAAAGTTATCTAAAGCTTTCTTGCGTTTCTGATATTCGTATTGCTCTCAATAAAATTATAAGCTTCTTGCAAAGTTGGTCTTTTGTATCTATAAGCCTAAATCTGTTAAAATAGATGTGAAATGTAAATGCAAATGTAAATCGATTGTCGCCATATTCTGCATTTTCTTTGATTTTCAGAAGGCCTTCGATCTGCTTGACTGTGTGAAAGAATCGCCAGAGTTTATTATCACCGTTCAAGAAGATGGCACATCACTGGGGCTACACGAAAGATAACGGTAACAACACGTCATATTAGGCCCCTATATAGCCTATAGTGTGCTGCATAGATGTAAAAAAACGATAGAAACGGAATAAAAAACGAAAAGAAACGTGGTTTTTTCGACAAAATAAAAAACGACAAAAAACGATAAAAAAACGGAAACGGAAAATAATTTGACGTTGCTACATCTAAAACCGCATTTTAACCTTGAAAACCTTCATTAGGAACCTACTACACGCAGGCTATCTCTTAAATGATGATGTTAAACGATTAAATAATTACTTTAGTTAGCTGAATCCTTGAGAGTTGGCGGAAAACATAAGGAATATCAGAAAAAGTTAAAATTTAGGAAAATAATAACAGAAAGTAAATGAATAAATAAAGTTAAAGAAAAAAAACCGATAAAAAACGATGGGAAAAATAAAAAACCAAAAAACGACGTTTTTTGGGAGAGAATAAAAAACGAAAAAAGCGTTTTTTACAACTATGATGTGCTGTCACGTCTTGATTTAGATAGCCCAATTTGTTAGCTATAATTATGTTATAGGGAAGCCTAATTTGTTAGATACATATGCTATAGGAAGCCTAATTTGCTAACTATATGCTGCATGGAAGACTAATTTTGCTAACTACATGCTATAGGCCTATATATTGAAGCCTACTTTGTTATCTATATGATATATTGAAGCCTACTTTGTTATCTATCTGCTATGGGGAACCAAATTTGCTAGCTATAGATCCTATGCAGCAAGAATATTTTACAAACATTGGCGGAATTAAATGTTAAGGTGTTTCAAGAAGTTGTTTAGGGATGAAATTCCACAATGGAAACGATGTCTTTCATGACAGATTCTTCTTTCGTCGTCTCGTTGGCTGATGGCATGATTAGAAGGCGGAACAATTTTACAAACTAGCGAGATCCATTGCTGAGGAGGTACATAGGACAGCAGACAATATAGAAATGTCCCTGACGACAGGATACCTCATCTTTTGAGCAAGGGTATAGACAAGTCGTGCACAATTAAATATGGCTGCTGTTGTGCTCTACCTTGAACACGACGTGTTGTTCCATTACGTGCTCACAATAATATTATAGGGTTATATTCTGATTATTCTTATCTTTGAATGTGCATGGTCATGTAGAATATTGTCTATTGTAAATCAGAAAGCAATCTGCAGCTCAGAATAACAGTGAATACTTATACTTACATTGTGTATAGGCTACTTAAGTATGTCATCATCATTGCTTTGTCTTTCTTTTTATATGTCAGGGCCTCACACGTGGTCGCACGTGGCCCCTGCCTCCAAGGGTCTCCACCAGTCACCCGTTGACATCGACACCTCCGACGTCAGGTACGACCCTCGTCTCGAGGATCAACCATTGGAGATACACTACGTTCCTGAGAACTCAAAGACGCTGACCAACAATGGTCACTCCATACAAGTGACCATCGATGGCACGGATTCACGTACGCTCACCAATTCTATTATATTGTATGCACTTTATGATGATTCAATGATCTATAGGAACTCATGCACCGCTCGCCCGTACTGTGGCAGGACCAGTTCCTGTACTGTGTCAGTACCAGTCCCAAGCCTTGCATTAAGAGGAGGGTGACGCTAAATACCTTATTAAGGCAGCGTTGAACAACAGTGACTTATTAACTGATTTCGATTTGGCTTTAGTGCGGTATCCTTGTGCTTTATTCACAGGAGCTATAGCAGTTACTAATTAACAATACTAATTAGTAATACTAATTAATAATACTAATTAATAATACTAATTAGTAATAAGAAGGAGAAGGTTTGCATTAAGAGAGCAACGATGATGGTACATCATGAGGCGCGTGGTACTTTCGGTTCTCCATTTGCGCTTGGTGTCTTTATGCAGCAGGTTACAAATTGTTACACAATGTTACAAATTGTTACAAATTGTTACAAATTGTTATAAATTGCTATAGAGTCTACATTGTTACAAATTGTTATACATTGTTACAAATTATTACACATTGATATAAATTGTTACAAAAACTATATTGTTACACATTGTTGCAATTGTTACAAATTGTAACAAATTAGCTGTTTGCACTATTATTGATTTTGGCTAATCTTGTATCATGATTTCATAAAATTAATCATGCTGCTTGGAGTATACTTTGAGTATTTGTTTATACTTAATTTTATTGACTACTTCCGGACTTTGTTATAGCGGGACAATGTAATTTTATGTCCTTTCTGAGTTTATCTTTGGACGTATTGCGCTTGCGTAGATCTGCGCTCATCAATAATCATTCTCCATTCATTAATCTGTATTCATTATTCATTATGCACTTTTAATTATGTAAACATTATTCAGTCTTCGTTATTTTCCATTCGGTAGGCCTATAATCATTGCTGAATAATTATCAGATATGGATTTATTCACTTAATGTTGTTATTGCTTTTTTCCATTTGAGTTTCTGTAAACATCAGGGCTTAAAGTGTGGCTGGACGGTCATGGACGGCGTCCATGCACTTCATTTTCAAATCTCAATGCCGGCCCGTGCTGCCACTTATTTCGCCAGCACAGACTGAAAAGTTAAGGAGCGTCCAGGGAATTCTTCTTCTTTACACTTTAAGCAATGGTAATCATTCTCTGTCTATGGCTGGATGTCTTTCAGTTCTCGCTGGAGGTCCATTCCACCACAAATACCAGGCGGAACAATTCCACTTCCACTGGGGAAAGGAAAACGACCGTGGTTCAGAACATCGTATTGATGGAAACGTCTATCCAGCTGAGGTAGGCTCATAGATTTCTGGAAAATTCCTATTAACCTACATGTATTTGTGGTATGCTAATGGCTTTATTTTTGCTCGTTAGATATTTATTTTCGCATTAATTCAGGGAGTATCCAAACGAATTCAGAGTATAAACTCGTAATTGAAATCTCCAAATTTCTTAAGCGCCGTTCAATAACCAAGCGCAGGGCACCAGCTTATTCACGAGCATTGTGTCTAGTCGAAGGGTTGTCTAAAAGAGTAGTCGGAATGAGGTCGTAGTCCGGTTACCAACTATTCACATGCAGTTATAGTACGGTAGAAACCAACCCTGTAATAGCTGGAGTTTAATCTAGAGACAATTTTGTTGTCATCTCTTTTGACTATTGTTTCCTCTTTGCTCTTCTGGCTAGTTTCCTCTCTTTACTGTACCGGTTACTAACAAGGTTCTCAAAGCAAGACGGCTTGGGGACATTGAACAGAGTATAGGCCTACTGACAGCTACTGTAACAGACTATAAGTATAAGACCAAATTCAGAATTTGCATATTTTTAGACGTTCTCTTGCCTCGATCATTATGCCTTCTTCCTGTAAAATATGAGTTCATATGCTCGTATGTACATGTACATGTAGGCCTATATTATGTGCAACCGAATATTTATTACATAGCGTCGTTTAGATAATATAGGATTCAGGGAAGCGCTGCTGGTTGTAAATATCAGCCTGCAGCTAATTGCACATAATAATTAGCGGATACTTGAGCACGTGAGTCGATTATTCCGAACGGAGTTCTATTCGTGGTAAAGAACAGCTAATTAACAGCAGTGAATTGAGAAACAGGTTCGTTAGAAGCCGACTATTTTGGTCTTGGATGTTCTCTGCTTCACCATTGGCCCAGAGAAACAGCACCAGCAGCAACTGCAACAGCAGAAACAGTAGCAGCAGCAGCAGCACCACCACCACCAGCACTGTGCATTGCCACCTGAGTCTTTTACATGGAGTTTTTAATAAAACCACTTTCGATTTGTTTCTTAATCGCTGTGTTGCCCTATACTTAACGTAGGCCCGATAGTGTATGATGAGGATTGAGGATGCAATAGACGTTTTGTTGGATTGAATTGAAGCGGATTGCATTAGATGAGAGATTATACGGTCAGGCCGGGTGGGGTCGGGTCCGAGCAGGTCAGGTTAGACTGTGTATAAGCCTTGTATGGTTATAACAATTATGAAGTCAGCTTAGGTGACGTTAGGTTAGGTGAGATGAGATTGAATCAAATCAAAATTAAATTGAATCGAATTAAATTTAGATTAGTTTAATAATGTTTCTGGAGTCAATTATAATTATAATTAAATTTTTATAATTCCGTTGTTACTACAATCAGCTCCATATCGTTCACTGGAACACTGAGTTGGCAGCAACATTCTCCGAAGCATCGAAGACCGCGAATGGTCTGGCCGTCCTTGGAGCCTTCCTCAAGGTCAGATTAGCATGACATCAACCTGCTGATCATCGACAGACACGTAGATTTACAGACAGACAGACAGACAGACAGACAGACAGACAGACAGACAGACAGACAGACAGACAGACAGACAGACAGACAGACAGACAGAAAAACAAACAGCCAGCCAAATAGATAGTCAGAAGCACAGACAGACAAGCAACAGACAGACAGAGAGAGACAGACAGAGATACACACAAAGCCAAACTACAGACAGGCAGGCAGACATACAAACAAACAGACATACAGACAGAGACACAGAAAGAGGAAGAGAAAGAGCCTATCTTAAGCAAATACTGCAGTATATCAGATATTAATTGCATCATAATCTCAATTTCTCAATTGTTCTCTTTCCGGTTGATTTTATCTAATTACAGGTCATAGTCTCAATCTACCTGTCTGCATCCGTCTGTATGTGTCTGCTTGTGTATCTGTCTGTACGTCTGCATGTCTCTATGTACGTCTGTCTGCCTGTGTGTCTAAAACTGTTCCCCCTATAGCCTGCTTTCTGGTACATATTGACTTGTATTGCTCCTCCTCAGTAAGGTTACCTATTTCTGATTACGTCTGTATGTCTGTCCATACCACTGCGTTCGCCTGCTGTCCGTGTCTTTGTATCTGTGTCTGACTTTTATCATATTTTTATTTTCAGATCGGTGATGAGAATCCAGCTCTACAGAAACTAATCGACCTCTTCTCTAACATTTCACATTCAGGACAGAATACACCAGTGCCAGATGGATTCGACCCAGCTGACCTTCTGCCACGTAAGACCAATCATCAATGCATACATGCATACAATAGATACATGCATACATGCATGCATACATGCATACATATACACATATTACATACACACATGCATACATACATACATACATACATACATACATACATACATACATACATACATACATACATACATACTTACTTAAATACATACATACATACATACATACATACATACATACATACATACATACATACATACATACATACATACATACATACATTCATACATACATACATACATACATACATACATACATACATACATACATACATACATACATACATACATTATACATACATACATGTTAAAGGTCTGGTAATTTGATATATACTTCAATGTGTTAGAAAACGGAAGTAGAGAATGAACACGTCGTCTGTTTAGAGTGCAAGGGTTCTAACTCCACTTTTTCAAATTGTTCAGGAGAGCAAATCTAAACTTTCGATGATTGCCAAAAATCCAATTATTGTTGTATCGTAGTGATTAATGAAAATTTAGATAGCAGAATATATCCTTAGTTGGAATAATATAATCTTTAAAGAAACTTTTGGGCCGCCGCGCCTAAAATAATAAAGTTTGTGACGAACAGGAGGCAAAATTACAGAAATAGAACCTTTGTGCATTTCGAAATAATTTCGTATCTGATGATCAGGGATGTTAACAAGGACCTGACCCCCAAGGACCAGGACCAGGACAAGGACCTGACCCCCAAGGACCAGGACCAGGACA
Organism: Lumbricus rubellus; assembly: GCA_945859605.1. Taxonomy (NCBI): domain Eukaryota; kingdom Metazoa; phylum Annelida; class Clitellata; order Crassiclitellata; family Lumbricidae; genus Lumbricus; species Lumbricus rubellus. The sequence continues at coordinate 46,531,752 of OX243816.1, forward strand.
AGGACTTGACTCCCAAGGACCAGGACCAGGACCTGACCCCCAAGGACCAGGACAAGGACCTGACCCCAAGGACCAGGACCAGGACAAGGACCTGACCCCAAGGGCCAGGAACAGGGCTAGACAAACAATAATAAATAATAATGTCACAATGTGCATTTGGAAGTAATGACTAATTGTACTGTGAAAGTACGAGACAGTGAAAATTAGTAACTTGTAATGTACTGACTCAGTATAAGTTTATTGATTGCATTTTAAATAAACCAGAGTCTCCAGCAGCTTGTCGGTCATGCGTGCACGATTAGGTCGCAGAATCAGTCCACTTTGCGAAAAGACACGCTCCACTGGTGCTGATGTTGCTGGAGAGCACAATACTCGACTGAATAGTTCTTTGAGCTTAGTGAATTTATCAGATGTCAGCACAGTGGTGAGTGATAGCTCATCTGCAGGTGACACATTGATCAGCTGCAAATACTCGGTCAGTTGGCGTTCTGGGCTCACTTCAGTGATCTGATCTGCTGAAATTAAAGAAATGTCAAAGTTGGTTACAACCTTTAATTAGTAATGAGTAAAATAATCCAAAAAGTGAACTAATTTACACACAAGGTACTTACGAATGTGTAAATACCAAATTTCACAGAAAAGGAGTGTGATGTTAATTTACAATGAATTGAAATGAATACGACTGTACGGCATGACAGACAAGGCTAGTAATATAATACTATTATTAGTATTAGCATCTCAAATGAGGAACAATAAGTTTCAAATTTAATTAAGTTTAAGTCAGTAGGTGGCTGCTGAAGAAATGAACTGAAAGAAATGACAATGCATCATGCTAATGCTGGAACTTTATTGAGCATGAGAGCGATTAAAATTTAAAAGATTAATATGTAAGTTTCCTCCTTGGTCTTACAGTTTGTTTCAGACTTTCAGCGTTGTCAACATGCAACCTACAAGTTAAGTGAATGTTGTAATATTAAAAACTGTTGTCAAGCTACCTGGAACCGGTGCCTTCTGTTTGTTGTAGTGAGCAAACAGAGTGCTATGTCGTTTTTTAGGTGGCGGCTCGTCACACTGCACGTCCTGTAGGGGTTTAGATGTGGAACAATCAGCAACAGCACCCGTTGGATCCGTAATGCCTGAGCGGCTTAAACTCTTGCTCAGCTCAGCAAACAGGAGTCCTGAGAAGGACATGGACATGATGAAACACGGTCTTATTTGACTTAGCATTACATTAAGAGACTATTAGCCATTTCAATCAGTCAATCAATCAATCAATCAATCAATCAATCAAGTCCTTTTATTTCTTTTATTTCTCACTTTATAACAACATATCGAACAATTAAAATAAGGTACATATCACATAATAACTCTGGTTTGTTAAAAGACTTTAAATGACAAAACAAAATTTTTAGATCAAACATCAGATTAGTAAAATCAGACTCCAAAATAGGCAGACACACTACCTGGTAAACAAGATAAAGTATTAAGTTACACACGCTAAATGGGGATTAGCCAATTACAAGAAATACGGTACATAGCGGACTAAATAATACGATATTAGTAGATTTAGTACAATAGATGTTGAAGTATCACCACCTTCCCCGACAATATATTGTTAGTACGAGGATATCAGCAGTTTGAGAGAATCTCTAGTCTAGATAATAAAAGTAAACAATGTAAACAAACGAGGAGAAACAGTTAAACAACAATAAATGCTTTTGAATGTCATGAAGTGTTATAATTAAAAATTGATAAGTGTTCACACATTATGTACATATATTATATATCTGTATATTTAAAATACAGGAATGAGAATTTGCTATTGATTAATTATATTCAGACTGACCATTTATCCTGCATCTTGTGGCTTCTTTCACTTCATTGGTGCCAGGGTAGTCTTGAAGCCAATGGTAGGCATAGGACGGGTCAAGTGCTGGTGCCATTATGAAAACGTTGCTATGGAATTTCAGTTGATTGAAATGTTTCCTGGGTTCCGATGACCTTTGGATTTCAATACCCAGCAACTGAAAAATCCCGGAAAACCTGTCACACAGGCTATTGAGAAGAGTTTTCACAAGACAAGTGAAAGAGCCTACTGATTGAAGACGGGCTTCAAGTGTGACCTTCAGAGACAAAATGATGGGTACGACACAGCTAATTGTAACGACTTCATCTCCCTGAGTGAGATCCGTGGCCTCAGAAAACGGTGAAAGGATTTCGACCAACTCTTTCAACTGAGTTACATCTTTTGGTAGCAAAATAAGATTTTCATGCTTATTAGCACTCAGAACCTTATTCAGTAGGGTTATATCAAGCGACACAAACGAATGTAGCTGTCTGAACGTGCTGTTCCATCTAGTGTTGTTTGTTGCTGGAATAGACTTGCCTCGAGTGCCCATCACTCTCTCAAACTCACTTCTAAACAAGGCACTCTGGTGAACAATGTTAGCAATCTTACTGCACTTAGACATGAATGGTCGACCTGAAGATACTACATCTAAACCGTCTCGAACCACAAGCTGCAATGAATGAGCGAAACAAGATATGTGCTCCTGGTTTCGAACAAGCCCCTCAATATTGACTTCAGTGACATCTTGCCAAAACGAAGGATCATCAATCGTAGTTCGTCCATCCGTATGATCTGCATCGTCCATAGAATCAGACCTCTCATCATCTTGCAGTTGCACACGGAACATCACATCAATAGCTTTACGCATGTTCGATGCGTTGTCTGTCAAAACGTATTTCACTTTCTGCTTTACTTCAAACTCATCTATGACATCAGTGATGGCCTCAGAAATTCTCCCTGCAGTGTGGCTTCCAGGAAAAGCCTTGAATGACAGGAGAGCACGCTGTGACTTTCCATCAATAAATGCATGTGCAGTTATGGCAAGAAAAGCATGCGAGCGTCTGTCTGTCCAGATATCTGTGGTCAAAGAGATATCAGTGCAGCGTTGCATAAGTGCTTTGACGTAGTCTGTCTTGGTAGTGAGCATCTTAGGCAAGATGGAGTACGTGATTGTTTGACGACAAGGAGGAGTGTACTTTGGGTCCAGATCAGACAAAAATGAACAAAATGAAGCATTGTCAACAATTGAGATAGGAAGACAGCAATCAATGATAAGTTTGTTAACCAGAGAAGAACTAATAGACCGTTGACGAGGATTGGTTTGACCGTATGCTGCTGCAGAGTTTGACTGAACAAATGACAACATTGACTGCTGTGGTGCACTCATATTTGATTGGACATGCCGACGGTACTCAGTATATAGCTCCGCATGTCGGGTTTTCAGATGCCTATAAAGCAGAATAGGAAAGATTTCACTAGTTTTGACACTAGTTTTGACATCTAACAAATACTCTGTTAATAATTACTAATTTAGTAATTTTAGTTTCAGTAATGAACTTCATCGTTTAAAACTTTACTTTAAATCAACATTTTCATCAGTATCCTGCTTCTAATTTGTGATCAACGTGTTTAAACCGTACGTTATCCCGCTTCATGGTTCACGTTCAACATTTTCGTCTTTCATCCCGTTTCTATTAAAAAAATAATGTTTTCATCAGTGTCCGAATGAGTTCGCAACATGGCACAAGAATAAATTACGCTAAAGCGATAGATTACACAGTAATGAATAGTTACTATTGACAAATGGTTTACAGTTTACAGTACACTTGGTCACTTATTGACACTTACTTTGTGAAAGCACTTGTGACGTTCACTCTGTCCTGAATGCGCTTGTTGCAGTTTCTACACGCTGCATGCCATCGCTGACCTTTCACTGCAAATTCTTTATATCCGAACTTTATAACACGAGGTCTGGTGACTCCAGTCGGCCCTGTTACTGTTACTGATGCACTATTACTATTACTATAACTATTACTGTTTTGTGACATATCTTTTTCTTCTTCGTCTATCTCACTCTCATTTGAGTCACTCGACTCCATAATTAATTCAATTTTCAACTGCAAGTTTCAAGATGGAAGACCAACGACGTATTATTATTAATAGAAGAATGCGCAAGACCATAGACGCCATATTTTTAGACGCCTTGAATGCACTGTAAATTATATAATATTATGCGAATAAGTTTAAGAACCACTGGAATAATGGAATTGGAAAGAAGTCCTTGCAAGGACTAAAGACAAGGACAAGGACAAGGACCTGACCCCAAGGACCAGGATAAGGACAAGGACCTGACCCCCAAGGACCAGGATAAGGACAAGGACCTGACCCCCAAGGACCAGGACCAGGACAAGGACTTCAAAAATGTCCTTAAGGAGTCCTTAAGGACAAGGACAAGGACAAGGATTAACATCACTGCTGATGATAGATAATAATTTATATCATTGTGATTTGTGGGTTTTTGGATAACAGATCATTTCTTTAGTTGGAATGATGAAACCTTTTAAATATTTTATGTCTCCGAACCTATAAAATAAATGTTTGTGAACAAAATACGCAAAATCACAGCATACGACAGAAGCTAGCCTAGGCCTAAAACTTCCGCAGATCTAAAATATTTTTAGATCTGAAGATAGATCGTTTTAAAACAACGCAAATATGCTTCAAAATTATCTTTTAAATTATTATCAACTATTACATGAAAATAATGTGGTTTCAGCCTTTTTTTAGTAAAATAATAATAACAAGCAAAAAATGCGCTATAACAAACCACTCATTAAATACGCGTTTTATCGCTTACAGAAATTATAATGGAATATTTCTTTTAGTTATGACAATCAGTGATGCCACAGCTGTGTTTTTCCACATAGATCTATGTTTTTTTGCTTTCGTCTGTGTTTCTGGGTTTTTTTTGGGAAAATCTGTGTTTTTTTCCGTTTTCGTCTGGATTTCTGTGTTTTTTTGGGAAAATCTGTGTTTTTTCCCGTTTTCGTCTGGGTTTCTGGTTTTTTTTTTGAAAAATCTGTGTTTTTTTCGGTTTTCGTCTGGGTTTCTGGTTTTTTTTTAAACTTTTCGGACCGGATGACTAAAAAAAAAAAAAAAAAAAAAAAAAAAAAAAAGGTCATCAACTTTTTTGTCGGCGAAAATAGAAATTTTTTTGACTTTTCGGACCGGATGACTAAAAAAAAAAAAAAAAAAAAAAAAAAAAAAAGGTCATCAATTTTTTTGCCGGCGAAAATATAAAATTTTCTTTACTTTTCGGCCGGGCGACGTCTGTGTTTTTCTGTGTTTTTTTTTATAGGAAATCTATGGTTTTTTTTGAAACCTCAGTGGCAACACTGATGACAATTCTCTTATTAAAACATTATAATATACTAAGAATAATTTTTCAGACTAAAGCAACTGTTGCAGATTGTTGGAAAAGCACAATTTTCTTTTAAAATACTTTTAAATCACATTGTAGAAATCTATGCAAGCACACCACCGTTTAGCAATCATCGCGTGCATATATAATTAACTGCTGTAACGCAAGGCAAGGCAAGGCGTGAATAGATAGAACCATTGCACATTTCAAAGATAAGTCCTAGGAGATAGCTCCAATATTCAAATAGCTTATTTTCCACTATTTTTTACTTAGAACGACATAATCTTTGTACAGTTCAAGCATAATATTGGTAGCAATAAAATAAAACAATAAAACGGTTTTTGAAAAATTTGGAGTTAGAACCCTTGCACTCTAAACAGACGACGTGACAGTTGTTAGTCATAATAATAATTGTGATACACCGTGCAATCCAGAGAAGTCTCTGGTGCAATCTACGCGGACGACACAGTGGTCCAATTCCCAGTCATAGCATATACCCACACACCACCCACTCATCCATACCACCTACACATTCAATCACATGTGTACGACACACAAGGTCGTGTAAGCGGTAATTTAAGTCAGTATAACTATAGCGCATTTTGCAGAGTGTCAGAGGAATCGGACACACACAGACATACACACACACGCACACGCGCGCACACGCAAAGGCACAGAACCACGTGAACAGATCATAATACACGAACAGATCATGCGCGTATAATTATATGCAGGCTACAAATAATTCTACACGTTTGAATACGCAAATACGAACTTCCATGTACAGTGTCAATACATAATGATCAACGTGTATAGGCCCTATGTAGGCTACATGTATATAAATATATAAATACTTATATATGTTTTATAATCCATATACATATTCGTATGCATGCATTTATTATTCATACACAGGCACATACTAGAAACGTTGAGATTGATATATACAGCAGATATACGTTAGCTTCCTGGGACCAGAGCGTTTTTAGGATGAAGTTCTACACAGAAATGGCTGTTCTAAATGAATTTGTGCAGCTGTAGAGGCATTTTTGTGGAGTCAAAAATAGTTTAGCCTACTGTCATCCGATTTGGAATAATTAATTTTAACATGGATGATGGGAAGGAAGAGGAGTTAGGCCTATGCAGTTCTAGAAATGCCTTAAAAGAAGCCTCCATGCATATAGAAAACTGTATTTTGCCGTGCTTTAAAAAATATAATATTATAAAAGAACGAATGAATATAGATAAGTAGTTAATTAAAATAAATCGTGCATGCGTAGTAATTTCGAGTATAGGCCTACATAGATGATAGATGATAGATGATAGATGATGGATGATAGATGATAGATGATAGATGATAGATGATGGATGGATATTGATTGCGTCTGTTATTGTTTGTTGTTCCATATTTCTTGCAGGCGATCGTTCGAGGTATTGGACGTACGGAGGATCACTGACGACTCCACCTTGCTACGAATCAGTCCGATTCCTTATCTTCCAAGACCCAATCGAAGTCTCTGCCGATCAGGTCAGTGGTTCTTGATGATGATGATGATGATGATGATGATGATGATGATGATGATGATGATGATGATGATGATGATGATGATGATGATGAATTGATGATGATGATTATGATGGTCATGATGATGATGATGATGAATGTTATTTCACAATTGATGTGATATTAGATGGTGACTGTGAATGTTTTTCCCGTTGTTTTTTAGTTGGATGCCTTCCGTAGTCTTCATTCTCACGGATGTGGAGAGGAACATGGAGAAGATGAGTTTGGAGGGAAAATCATCGACAACTTCCGACCTATCACACCTCTCAACGATCGCAAGGTCATCGCTTCCTTCCTCTAGATCCATCCATCCATCCACTCTTCCCTCCTTCCGTCCGTCCGTCCCTCCATTCCTCCATATCTCCCTCCCTCCTCCATCCGTCCATCAATCCACCCACCCCTCGCTCCTTCCGTTCGTCCGACCGTCCCTCCTTTCTCTCTCTTCCTCTTTCCATCAATCTATCCATCCGTGCATCCCATTCTCTCTCCCATACTCCATCCTTCTATATCCCAATCCATCCATCGATTCTTCCCTTCCTTCCTTTCCCTCATTCTCCCTCCCTCCCTCCTTCCATGCATTCATCCACCCATCCATCCAGTTAATCTATGCCTTCCTCATTCCGTCAATCCCTCCATTCGTCTATTCATCAATCAATCAATCTATCTATCCATACATTCGCCTTTCCATCCATTCGTTCCTCCACTCATCCATCCACCCACCACTCCAGAAACAACTGAGAGAATCAACAATGAAGATGATGAAGATGATGAATATGATAAATATGTTGATCATTAAAAGATAATATTGTTACTATTCCAATCAAACGCAAAACTTGCGAGAAGCGATTGCAACTGATTTAACAACAATAACGACTTTCTTCCAATCAATGTCATTATTTTCGTGCAATGGTCAATTAGCCGTTAATTAGTGTCTAGAATCTAGATGCAAGTACGTAGATTTAATGTAGTAGCCAACCTGGTTGTCGTGTAGTAGAAGTTGCAGTAGGCCTACAACGAGACTGTGTATGATCGATAGCAAATAATATCATTAGTCTTAGGGTCGCTATCCTTCTTCATCCAGGTTTGGGACTGGCAGTTTCCGAGTGGAATTTACAGTGGAAATTACAGTGGCGTTGTTTCACCGTCTTGTTTTGATCTTCTAAGTAATTATTCTGTAGCGCTATTTATTGTGTATTATGATCCAATGTATCAACACTTGATCGTCTCACTTGAAGTCGTAGTTCACATGTATAGTAGGCTCGTAAAGTCCCTAGACATAAAGTCCAGTAGAGGAGACAGTGGCGTAGGAAGGTTTTTGGGGGCCCTTGTGCAGGGCTTTCGTGGTGGGCCCCTTCAATGCTTGACCCCCAAGATTTCAAGCAATATGCTAAGGCTTTGCAAAAGTGCCTGGCTTTTGCGATAGACTATTTGCATAGGCCTAGCTCGCAATCGAAATTAAATTTTTAAAATTAACTTATTTAATTTTTATTATTTTCCCTTCATTTGCCCCTATAATACATTTTCTATTTCGTCAGGCTGCCAGAGTAGCATAGCCTATATACTGAACAAAAAGTATCGGTAGGCCTAAACATCGTTTCCTCTCTTGTAGTATGAATTATAAGTTTATAACCATCCACACTTAAATTTTATCAAACAGTTGGGTTATTTTACTAGAAAACAAATTTAATAAACTGATATAGGCTAGCCTAATATGAAGCGACTCAAGTTTGGGTTACTACGGTAAGTCTAAAAGAAGAATCAGAAATTCGGAAATGCTGAGATGTTCGCTTGGACGAATACCTTTGGGCGAACCCCTTTGCGCAAAAATAGCCTAACTGAGATGCCTTTGTTCCAGAATTTTTGTTAAAAGTAACTGGCATACCACCATATAATGTAGTTTCCGAAGTGCCTCTCTGCTCGGTGTCGATATCCAAAGCCACCACCTCAGCATTGATCAAACTGAATTCAATTCTGGTATACCATGGAGGCTCGACGAAGTCATCGGGGTCTTGTGCAGTCTGCACATCTGCACAATCCATTCCTGCGCCCCCGTTGTACATGTGGATTTGATCATTTGAATGCATTCTGAATACCGTATTCTTAAAGTAAAAATGGACTGTTGACTGAGGGGCCCTCTACAGCCGCGTTGTTTGGACATTCCGGCTCAAACCCCCAAAATATCGAGTGTTACACTGTACATGTAGGTTTGAATACATTCTGAATATCCTTAACATCAAAAAGTAACTCTGACCCCGGGGGGCCCTTGACAGCCGGGGGCCCTTGTGCACTGCACAACCTGCACAACCTATTGCTACGCCACTGAGAGGAGATCAGCTGAATATATCGATGAAGAGAATTAATATTAAATAAGTTTACAAAATAAAACATAATAATTGTGAGCGTCTGATTATTTTTTGACAGATCAGGAAGTAAAACGTTGCAATTAAGCATTGTCGGCATAGGCGTACGAGGCGGAGGTGCAGGGGGGCAATTGCCCCCCAAATTCGGGCAAGTTTGGTGGTTTTTTCGGGCAAAAAAGTCGCGGACGACTAAAAAAAAAAAAGGTTGTCAAGTTTTGGGCAAATCTGGTTTTTCGGGCAAAAATAGTCGCGGACGACCAACTTTTTGGCCGGATAAATTTTTCGGGCAGAAGTTCAATCTTTGCCCCCTCCCACTTCTGAAACCTCCCGTACGCCTATGATTGTCGGATGTTGGTTTTGATATGATTGTCATCTTGTATCTCTTTTTACTTCCTGCTAATTAACTCTCTTTCCCCATTTCTCCCTCCCCCTCTATCTCTGACTCTCTGTCGGTCTATGTCTCTCTCTGTCTTTCTCTCTCTCTCGCGCTCGCTCTCTCTATCTCTGTCTGTGTATCTGTCGGTCTGTGTCTGTCTGTGTCTGTCTCTCTCTTTCTCTGTATCTCTCCGTCCTGCTAACTCTCTTTCTGTAGATGTAGCCTATCTGTCTTCCTGCTAGCTCTCTTTCTGTATAATGTCAGCCTATCAAAAACCAACAAGTTATAACTCAGTTATGATACCATGGTTGCTGTTCGAGTTTCGAATCCAGTTCAGTCGAGGTCAGAATCCGGTGGAATTATATAGCGCTAGAGTTTAACAGAATCCGACGCTGTCATGTCCCAACCCTATGTGCGGGACCTGGTTTTTAATCCAAGGCGTAAGTCAAAAGAGAAGTAATTAGGCTACTGACAGAGGCAGTGAGATCTATTATTCTCATCTGCGCTTTGGCCCCCTAGCGAACTCCCATCCAAATGACACTAATTTCTAGCAGTTCGCTAGATGGCGAAAGCATCACGAGAAATTTCGATTGACAAGCGTTATTAAAGCGTCCTCGGAAGTTCGGATCGAGGGTTGGTCGCTTCACGGATAAGTTTTCTCCATCTTTCTCGATCCTTTGTTTCTCTCATCATCTGACTGAAATGCATCTCCATTCAGGTTCTGATATTTGCAATACAGCTCGTCCTCTGTTTGTTCCACGGTACTTATTTATTTAGCGTTTGCAGTTCGCGCTATGCCAGCGCCCAGCATCATCAACAACAATGTGCAAAGCGGACAGTCCATCAGGAAAACCAGTTACTGTGCCCTGTATAATCTCCTTTTACAGACAGTTTCCTTCTTTTCTCATCACATGACCGAAGTAAGACAACTTCCTTCTTTTGATTGAGTTTTAGACATCTTTCCACTCCTGCTGAGACAATGACCGGGTGTTGCGCTCTGCTGCGCGCCTAATTGGGAAAATCCCTAAATAGCCTATGGTCATGTCTCAAACTACATGCGGGAGGTACTTCACTGGCTCCCTATTCGCCAGCGTATTGAGTTCAGAGTAGCTGCATTGGTATGACGATGTTGTCAGGGCCTCGCCCCAATTTACCTCCGAGAGCTATACTGCCTTACATTGGGTCCAAGGGCGTCGTCAGCTACGCTCTGCTGATAAGGGTGTCCTCTTGGTTCCTTTTGCTCGTACTGCTACCATGAAGAATCGATCTTTTTCTGTGGCTGGTCCGGTGGTCTGGAATAGCCTTCCTTTTGAGCTACGCCTACACCCTGGGACTCTACCAGGATCGTTCCTTACTAATCTTAATTAAAACTGTTCGTTTTGGGCGCGCTGGAGTCGGGAGCGCCCCGGGGCAGTTTTTCACTTGAGGGAGCGCTATATAAATGTCCGAATGAATGAATGAGATTCTCAGATTGAATCTCATCAACACTTTCGCCACTCAGCAAACTCGATCCAAATGAGTAATTTTTAGCAGTTCGCTAGATGGCGAAAGCATCATGAGAATTCCCGAACTCTAATATAATTAAGTTTTGTTCTTTGGCCATTGCTAATTTGCTATGCTTTAGTGTCAGGAATTAACAAGGCCATAAAAATCGCTGCACAGCCTCAGTGGGATCCACTGTATGGGCTCTCGTTTGTTTCCCCAATTGACGTACCCTGTTAATTTGCATATTAGCCAGTGTTGAGCCTAAATCTGACTAGACCGAAACCACAATAGGCCTATAGGCGTGTTCATACGGTTTCTTCGCAAGTCACAACCAAATTCGTCTTTCATGTTAATCAGCTGCTGGTCTTGTATGGGTTCAACTCACTAGAACGTTTCAGTCGTATGTCTAAAACTAGAGATCTTCGATCTGCATGCGAGTCAAATCGTCTTAAAACTTTATCTCTTGCCTAAGCTTCAAAACCGCGCCAATGCATAAAAGACTACACAACACAAAGTTGCAAGGAACAACTAAAGACTTCAACAAAAAGCACATAGGCTACTTCTTTAAAAACATTTTAATGATAAATCAAAGCGCCATTTACTTAAAGCTCAAATTCGAAATGAAAACCAAATTAAATTTTCCATATTTCCAAAGTTCGGTCACTTTTAGATTCGAATATTAAATTTAAAGCAAAACCAGACTAGAATTTCATACAAGATCAATTTTCTAAATTAAGACATTACAGAGCAAACAAAATTCTCTAATTTCTGGGGTAGTTTTTAAGTTCTTTGGTCAGTAGAGTATCGTCCTTCGATTTCGGAGCGCCATCAGAAGCATCTTACGCCGCCTCTGCTTCCTCTCCTTCCTCCTCGAACTCTCCCTCCTCCTCGGCCGTGGCATCCTGGTACTGCTGGTACTCCGACACGAGATCGTTCATGTTGGACTCGGCCTCCGTGAACTCCATCTCGTCCATTCCCTCTCCAGTGTACCAATGGAGGAAAGCCTTTCGGCGGAACATGGCCGTGAACTGCTCGGAGATTCGCTTGAACAGCTCCTGGATGGCCGTGCTGTTTCCGATGAACGTCGCGGACATCTTGAGACCGCGTGGCGGGATGTCACACACGGCGGTCTTCACGTTGTTCGGGATCCACTCGACGAAGTAGCTGCTGTTCTTGTTCTGCACGTTCAGCATCTGTTCGTCGACCTCCTTCATCGACATCCTACCTCGAAAGATCGCAGCCACCGTCAGGTATCGACCATGGCGTGGATCGCAAGCGGCCATCATGTTCTTCGCGTCAAACATCTGCTGGGTGAGTTCAGGGACGGTGAGGGCGCGGTACTGCTGGCTGCCGCGGGACGTCAGCGGGGCGAAACCGGGCATGAAGAAGTGGAGACGGGGGAAGGGGACCATGTTGACGGCCAGCTTGCGGAGATCGGCGTTCAGCTGACCGGGAAAGCGAAGGCAGGTCGTGACGCCGGACATCGTGGCGGAGACGAGATGGTTGAGGTCACCGTACGTTGGGGTGGTCAGTTTGAGGGTACGGAAGCAGATGTCGTAGAGCGCTTCGTTGTCGATGCAGTATGTCTCGTCCGTGTTTTCGACCAACTGATGAACGGACAACGTTGCGTTGTATGGCTCGACAACCGTGTCGGACACCTGTTGTTGTTGTACGTTGTTGCAAGAAAAGACAAATTATGGCACAATTGTTGAAAACACAGATGGTTTATTTACTCGAGGTCTATGTGTGCACTTAAATAAATGGAACTTCTTTTTTCCCAGAAGAAGAAGAAGAAGTTCCATTTATTTAATTAATAAATAAATGAAACAATTATTTAACCCTCATGCGACCAACATATTTTACTCCTTAATATGACCAACTGGGGTCCCGTGGGACCCCAATAGTCGATAACAGGTTCAGTGCTTTATTCGCTTGTAGAAACTTAATTTTATGTTGCTATAGTTCAAGTTATAACAGTTTATTGTTTGTTTGATGTGTACTTGTTATAGCGCTCATCATAATAACTACTCAGAAGCGCTCCCGACTACTGCGTGGACACTAAATCGGAGTTTCACGTCGAAGCGCTGAGCAAAAGGTTCCTACACTGAGCGATTTTTTCGGTATTTATTAAGATCTAATAATATAATCGGCCAGATTAATGCTCTATTCAGCGTCAATTGAAACTACTCAGAAGCGCTCCCGACTAGTACGACTACTGCGCGGACACTGAATCGGAGTTTCCCGTCGAAGCGCTGAGCAAAAGGTTCCTACACTGAACGAAGTTTCTTAGGGTATTTATTACCATCTAATAATATAATCGGCCAGATTATTAGTGCTCTACTCAGCGTCAATTGAAACTACCCAGAAGCGCTCCCGACTACTGCGCGGACACTGAATCGGAGTTTCACGTCGAAGCGCTGAGCAAAAGGTCCCTAAACAGCGATTTTGGGGGCATTTATTACCATCTTATAATATAATTAATCGGCCAGATCAATGCTCTACTCAGCGTCATTTGAAACTACTCAGAAGTGCTCCCGACTGCTGCGCGAACACTGAATCGGAGTTTCACGTCGAAGTTGACCCTGGCTGCCGGGATTGAATTTCTACCCCACAGTTCTTTATCGCAGCTCTGATTGGTGCTTAGTTTGTATGAATCACTGCTTGCTATGCCATGTGAGGTGTTACCATGGCATATCTAATTACTGTCAAGAAGGTACGTCGACGCCATGATCTCTGCGAGATCTTCCAATCTAGATTATTGCTGAGACACATATTGTAAGAAGCAATTCCAGTGATGTCGAGGACGTTGAAGAACATCGTCATAGACCAACGGTTGACTTATCTTCTTGCGGTGCGCATTACAATAGCCAGGTGATAAATAATAATAATTTGTCAACACCACTTTTGGTTCCATTATAATGGAGGGTTACTTCTGGCTTGTTGTTCATCTAGGCATAAGTGGTGGCATCGTGCTGCAGAGTGAATATAACCAGCAAAGCTCTGCCTGGTTTAGGAATAAATGATAACCTACAAAAGTAGGTTGGTCATGAAATCCAAACAAACCTGGCGCCCTATGCCTGGCCTTCATTCCCTATATCAGTGCTGTCCAACGTGCGGCCCGCGGGCCGCATGCGGCCCGCGAGATGATTTTGAGTGGCCCGTCAAGGCTCACTAAATTTTGACCTTTGTGTAAAATGAAATGAATTTACTAAAGGACAAAGTTACTGGTCGACTTCAGCGCTTATTTTTGTTATTGGCTTTGAGACAAATGCCTATGTGGAATGCTATAGGAAGACCAATCCGAGAATTAGATCTCTTCTTTCTTTTCATGGGGTTATGTTCCCGTAGTCTAAGCGTAAGTGGAGAATGATACATGACTTCTGATTTTAACAACTCTTATTACTGTACCAGTGTACCTGTACTCAACTAAACAGACCTCGCGAACCGTCCAAAACGTAAAACCGTTCACTTCTACTGAATCCCTGAGATGTGTAGGCTACAGAGTTCCAGCACGTCTGCAAGACAGTGACTGCGACCATTCCTTCGAAAGATAGTCGAGTTCTAGTTCTAAGGCTCAGAAAGAAAAACCGATAAGAGACCCAGGACCGACGAATGGCGATGTGTCGGCTCTTCCTGGTTCGACGACTGTGACTGCTAGCAGCCTAGCTCTTTAGACCGAGACTTTGGCTTCGAAGACTTTTTATGGAAGCCAGAGCAGGAGGATGGAAATTCGCCCCAGTCATAAGTAGATCTTAGCCAAAATAAAAAAAGCCAAAATAAACTGGCTGGGCGACGTAGGCCTAATGAAGATCAGAGCTGGCCAAACTGTGCCTGGGCGACGGAAATGACTGCAAGTCAGGAATAAAAGCCACCTTGCACATTTTGGTGAAGCATGATAATCGTGGTTTGTGTAGTCCACATGCTACTATTCATTATTTATTATTCCTGTGGAATTGTCGAACTCTTTCCATAAACTGCTCAAGACAGTTCTCTTTGACAATTCCTGGGTCGGGAGCAGCTCCGAAACTTGAACCGGCGGTACCCGGTATTTAAATTTCATACATCAATAGCTTGATTGATGGATAGATTACAATCATTCCATAGGCCTATTAAATTTCAATATGCGTTTCAATGTTGATATAATTATTATCAATAAATTTTAGCCACTACTTAGAGTTTACTGTTGCGGCCCTCGGCTTCAAGAATCTTGCTTTTGCGGCCCGTGGTACCAAAAAGGTTGGACAGCACTGCCCTATATGAAAACATTTATCTGGTACAACGTTTCTGCCACTGTGCCGCCATGGTGACTGGTGATACCAGTTGTTTCACAACTCTTGACTTGTCTCACGCTGTTCCCTCTGTCACTGCCCGGGTATAATCAATGATTATGAAGTGACAGCATCACAGCACACCATTATCTTGATACCGGTACCATAATTTGCAGGTTTGAACTTTATGTGCTGCCTGAAGTTACACCTGCCACAGTAAGCTCATAATAATAACTTCACAGACTTGCAAGCTTACCAGGAAAAAAATTCCTTGGCAATGATACTGAGCAGAAAACATATTTCTTAGGTAACGGAAAGCACCAACTTTGTTGTTCAGACTTTCAGGGACATATGAAGTGTGTTACGCTCAATTGCCTTGTTGCAAAATCCCATGTACCGGTACTTCAGGATGCACGAAATCGTGTCCTGGACATGGCCATTATTTGTGCTATAGCGTTTTCCAACGCCACTCTATATTCCAGAATTGTCTGTATTGCTTCTTTTGCAATATATCTTACTGGATAAATTCTCGCTGCCATAATATCTTTTCATAAAATAGCGTTCGGCTCCATAGGAAAAATCGTCCTAAGGCTGGGGTCCCGCGGGACCCCACCAGATATTTTATAATTAAAAAATAACCGCAAAAGTTAAACTGGATTTAATTAGATGTAAATAATGAGCGATGTCCAAGCGACAAATTCATAAAACGTCGTTAAAAAATATTGATAGGCAAAAAAGTAGCATGAGCCGAAACAGTGCTGGGGTCCTCTAGGACCCCAGTTGGTCACTTGAGGGTTAAAACACAGGTATTTATTCAGTAGAGGACAATATATAAATAAGTATGTATATGTATATCATGTACACTATGGCGCAAAATCATTGAAAACAAATGTTTATTTGCAAAGTGTCTATATGTACAAGCAAATAAATGGCACATTTGTTGAATACACAGATAATTATTTACCAAGTTTATATGCTCAAATCCAAAACGAAAACAAAGAATTTCATGTACTACAAAAATCTGTAAAAATCATATGTGCACAACGCCATATGAATCACAGTTAATAGTATAAAAGCCTCTTATATTTGATTATAGATAACAGATTATAAAATCCTTCACAATTTCCCAGTTTTCAATTTAAACTACGTAAAAAAATTATTGGCTTTAGACACTTATTTAAAATGTTCAATATTAATTTAAAAATGTCTAAGTGATGATAGAACAAAAACTCACAAGTACAAAACATTCGCCCAAGCTAAATGTTTCAGTTGGATGATCTTTCAACGCAACAATAATCACAACAAGTTACTAAACTTATTTAAGTGAACACCATTTGCAACAATAAAACTCTAAAGTCTCCTTTCAATTCCACAACAATGCATTGTTGATGGGAATGCATTGTTGTGGAACTAAAAGGAGACTGCAATATTGACGGACGATTTGCCAGATCTACGTTTGGCGCTCACCTTTGGCGATGGAACAACTGAGAACGTGTTCATGATTCGGTCGGGGTATTCCTCCCGGATCTTGCTGATGAGCAGCGTTCCCATTCCAGACCCAGTGCCACCACCGAGGGAATGTGTCAGCTGGAATCCCTGCAGACAATCGCAACTCTCCGCCTCCTTTCGCACAACATCGAGCACGGAGTCTACAAGTTCTGCTCCCTCCGTGTAATGACCCTTCGCCCAGTTGTTACCCGCTCCACTCTGACCGAACACAAAGTTGTCCGGTCGGAAGATCTGACCGAATGGACCGGATCGCACGGAGTCCATCGTGCCTGGCTCCAGATCGACGAGGATTGCACGTGGAACATATTTACCACCTGGAAAACATCATCATCATCGTCGTCATCATCATCATCGTCGTCATCATCATCATCATCGTCGTCGTCATCATCATGGTCATCAACAACCATCGGCTCAATGATCGTAGACCTACTTTGTCTGATGCCTTCTTTAGAACGTTGTTTGGCATTGAATCTCAATGGTCTTTGCTTTTACTAGAACACATGCATATACATGTATAGAGTATCATATCACACGATGTGTATAATAATGCTTTTGTGTGTGTACAGGGTGGGCCAAAAAAAGATCTTCCTAGATTTTATCCAATATCTTGGCCAAAAGTAAGAATTTCGTAACGACATTTTACAGGCTTAAAGACAAGTCATATTTACATATGATGGCCAGATTTCATCAAAATATTTCAAAAAGAACAAAAGTTATGCCACTTTTAGTGAGGCCACCCACCATTTTTTGACGATTCAAAAACCTAACACAACAAAATGTAACAAAGACACGATTTTATTAAGTCTCATTTCAAATAATTGTTGTCAAATAGCCTTCATATCGCCAGATGATCATTATTATTACTATTTTAAAAAGAAACAGGGTATCAGCGTAGATGCACATCACTGTGAAGTCACTTAGCAAGATGACAATCAAATTGGTAAATAATGAATCTGTCAGATTCATAATTTTGCTATTAAAGCAATAAAATTCAAATTTCTAAAAAAAGAAAATGTTGGCGAGAACTTAAACAATTTTCAGGCCATTTGTCTCCAGTCATTGTTTTTAGAACTGCATGTAAGAACAGTTTGTAAACCTGTGGCTTCGTTGTAGTACACGTTGATTCTTTCAAGCTGAAGATCGGAGTCACCGTGGTAAGTACCGGTTGGATCGATACCATGTTCGTCGGAGATCACCTCCCAGAACTACAACATACACGAGACAATGCCAATTTCTATTGTAATTGTTAAAAACATTTCTTCCCATTTTTGGCATTTTTTCCCATATTTTTCATCGTTCTTTATTTTTTATGCAACCTTATTAATTTTGTTTATTTTTGTCTGCCATTATTTTATTATTATTTTCGTCTGATATCTCTTACATTGTCTCCGTACTTTCGATGATTCAAGCAATTTATGTGACTATTTAACTATTTGAACTTCATCATTTGAGAGTTAAATAGCGCAGTTCAGGAAATTTCTAATGGTGTTTTGATCAAGTAAGTTATCTTAAAGTTTCCTCACTTGCCAATTCAATAATCATGTCTCACATTCACAGCTGTGTGTTTTTGCACACAATTTTTTAATTAGGCTATTGTTTATTTTAACAGCTAAAAGGTTTAACATTTTTTAGGCTGATACACACGTCTGAAAGGTAGGCCTATCCTTAAAAAGTGTTCACTGACTGAAGCAACTAATACAAACTTCTAAACTAGAGAACTAACTGCGCAAGCATAATTTAATTCACTGTAATTAAATTAAAAATTGCAATTAAATCACTATTTTTTAGTATCATTTTAATTACTAATAAAATAACAAATATAAATTTATGAAGCGCCAGTACAATTTGGTCAAGCTTCAATTGATGGCGCTGATTAATTGTGGGTAATGAACTTTCTCAAAGTCTCTACACATTAACCATCTCTCTTGGGCAGTGGTGTAGTGGGGGGGGACGCGGGGAACGCCGTTCCCCCACTTTTTCCGCGGGGGAACGCCGTTCCCCCACTTTTTTCCAGGGAGGAAACAAAAAATTCAAGATTCACAGTTTCAGCTGCTTACTTACTGGAGCCTTTCGCAGTTTCGCAGATATATTTATGTATGTGTTCAATGGCTTGTAAGTAAAAGCTAATGACAAATGAACAAAGTACAGTAGTACAGTAGTAGGCCTACTGTAATAACAATAAATTAATAATTGAGAAAAAATTTGTAAGCCTAATATGAAGCGTTCCCCCACTTCATTTTTTGCGTTCCCCACTTCATTTTTTAGGACTTCACCACTGCTCTTGGGAGATTCGAACCCGTACCCTCCACTCTACCGTGCAGGCGCTTATGCAAAGTACCTACCGCAGCCCACGCATCATTGTTCCAACCAACAATTCATTCTGACTCACTTTAATTGGCCACAAAACATCGCTGCAAAAGCAGAGGAACAATTTTTCCTTAACCAATGACCCGAGTAAACAAATTTAAATGCATGGACATCTTAAAATTAATTGGGGGCAACCCCAGCTTTCCCGCGCGACCTTCACCCCAGTGCCCGCCGCGTCCAGCCATTGTCCAGCAACGGTTTACGATCCGGCGCCGGAAACCCGCCAAACGGAACCGAGCTGTCAATCAACCGAAGCCCAGCCCATATCCGCAGCCGGACCTACGTCACTCGTCATTCATAAATTAATGCGTTGCAATGACTCATCCACATTTTTTAATTTCTTCATCACCTAAATTCACATCAAATTTCTCTTCAAGTCTCGACTCAAGTTCCATTGAAACCTGCGAAATGGACATCTTACAATAATTTATTTCTGAAAAATGTATAATCGAAAGTTGGAAACTTTTTAAAAACCGAATTACCTCGAGATTTTTCGAACCGGTGAGGCGTAGCAATCCACCCCGCTCGATTTTTTCAAAGGAAACTAGCCTCTTTTTTAGGTTCTAGTTAAGATGGAATCATTCTTACCTTGGCTCCAATCTGGTTGCCGCACTGACCGGCCTGGAGGTGAACGATTTCACGCATTTTGAATTAAAAAGTGAATTTTACTGCGACACTCTAACAATCTTCTGCTTGCCCTGCCTTGGTTACAACTTGACCAGCGCTGTGCACTCGTATATGAAGACCAA